>VZSR01001479.1:21522264-21543310 GCA_013398615.1 Brachypodius melanocephalos | reverse complement strand
TGCTCAGTTCCCAGACTGTTTGGCCAGGATTCCCTGAGCTCCATGGGCAGCCAAAGAGATGCCCTGGGTTTTGACATCACCTCATCTCCCACATCCTCCTGCTTGCTGCAGAACAAGAATTGCTTCAATCAGTTTATGTTACCACTCACTTCAATGCATGTCACACATCTTTCATTAGAATCAGTGTCTTCACACGTCTTTGGTCACCATCTTATCAGTCTTTGTTTTGTAGGTCTAGGATGCAAATTGAGATAGTCCATATTTTCAATTATAGTCTACATTTTTCACCAAAACATTGAGATTCTCAATGTATGTTAATGAAGATTTTAAATTACGTTCACTACAGCAATATAGTTTTGTTCTATGACAGTACCTATCTTTTCAGACACTGTATTTTTTCAGTGAAATTGTCACAGTAAAGAAAATTATCACAAGTAAAATTGTTTGAGGTAAAAATATCAAAGAGATTATGTACTTAAAAGGTCCAAAGTTTTCCTCTATGAATTTCTGCTTGAAGAAATCTAAGTTTTAACTCACATTTAGTTAGCTACAAAACAGCTGTTGAAATTAACAATTTATCTTTCTAACATTATTCTACCTAATTTCACCACTTTACCTCAAGTTTAGATGTTTTAACACAGCTCATGCAAGGGATAATACGGGATATCTTGTGCAGTCATCAAGGATTTAAGGCACCACAAGGAAAGCAGAGTTCATTGCTTTCCAGGGAGTCCTTTATCTGAAATGAATAAATAAATGTTTAATCAACAAGATCTTCCTTGATATTTTCTGTATCTGTCACAGAAAGATGTAACTTGTCATCCAGATACCCAGCTGAATGGTTTAATAAGAGCATTTCCAGTTTTAGCATTCAGATATGAAGTTTCATCCCTTATCTGATTTCAGTGAAAATAAAAAGTTCAGCCTCTTTCCCCTGAAGGAGATCAAGCCTCCCTATACAACAGCACAAATTAGAGCCAGGTGTATTCTTTTAGCTAAACAAACTTTTGAATTGCATTTAATGTGCACTTAATGCTGATTGAATTTTTTGCCTTGTGAAATGATGGGAGTTTAATTTTTTTCAAAACTCTTTACCCACATGAATATCTTTCTAGATAGCTATTCATGGAACAGTCCTCAATCTTTTAGAGTGTCTGGCTATGCCTTTCTCTTTTGCAAAATTCACATGTGCAGGGGATAGATAAATTTGGCTCCAAATACCTATTTTTCTCCCACTGGCTAATTTTTCTTTTTAAAGAAAAAATAAATGAAAGTTTTGTGTTTAGAATCATGAAGCATATAGTAAATTAAATTCTAGTTTTTAACTGAATGGAATTCTAATGTCACTGATAATAAGGTAATTATTTGCTCTTACATATATATATACATAAAATGTTTTCAGGCCACAGATCAAAACGAATGAAAAATAAGGAGGTTTCTGCTCATACTGGAAAATAAACATAAAATCAATATTGTAACAAAACCAAATGTGCCCTAGAATTTCACTCTGGTATGATTCTGTGTAAAGCTTTTAGAGGCATCATCTTGCATTACTTTGTAGCCTGCTTTTGTCATGGGTAGAAACTTGCTCTCATGAATATATTTACAGGAAGGTGGGAGCACAATGAGAAGAATTAAGTAAGCAACCTTGACAAAATATGTTATCTTGTCCTTGAAAGACCATGGGACATGAGAAGGATAACAGCAGGTATTTCAAATCTGGTGTACCAGCCCTTCTGCCATCCTAGGGCTCTGATGTCCGTGTGTTCTCTGCCCCTTCTGCCTTTGCTCCCTGGGCACTGTGTCCCGACAGCTTGGAAATCACCTGTTTTGGTCCAGAGAGGGAGTGAAGCATTCATATACAAAAGAAGCAATCAAATAGAGAAGTTCAAAACGCCTTTTTGTTCACTTAAAAAAAAAATCTAGTTGAATAGGGCTCAATGTCTTTCTTTGTTACTCAAAATGGGAATCTCAAATTTAGACAGAAGATGAGTTCCCAAGAGAGCTTGATACAAGCCTTTCTGGCTGTCATTTCCATGCCCCACAGCTTTGGGAGATGTGGAGCTGACTTCACTGGCTGGAAATATTGGTTATCTGGATAAATTCAATGCAGCTTTGACAAAGCCAACAATATCTCTGTGGAGGCAGCCTCTATTGCAGTGCTGCTATTCCCTCAGGAGATGGATGAAGTGGCCAGAGTTTTTGGCTCACACCTCTACGGGAAAATACCTGAAAATTCACAATCCCCCTTTTCTCCCTTCATCCCTTCTTCCCCTGCTGCCCTGGCTCCCAGCATCTTGCTCCCACATGATGGTCCCAGCAACAAGGTACACCTCAAATCCTAGAAGGCAGCAGGAATAGGCTGTGCCACATCTCCATGGCCTTTGAGGTCCCACATCTGTAGGCAAAGACTGACTGTCCAAGAGGAAAAGAGATAAGACCTAAAACCTTGTTTGATCAGAAGATTCAGCAAAATTGATACAGTCTGGCATTTTTTTTTACAAGTTGACTCTTCAAAATTAAATTTTCCTAGGTGATTCTTTTTCCCCAATTTGCTCTACTTTGTGTAACTGTGTTTTTGAAGGATAATTCTGCTGGAAAACCTGAAAAAAAATATAGTTTCCCAAAGAGTCTTGGTGACCTAACTCCTTGTAACTTAGATTCAACTGAGTGAACTTAGTCAGAAAGGCCTCCTCTAAGTATCACAATGCTATACAAATAGAGGCAAGTGGAAAACTGTCATCACTGTGGATGTGCTTGATGGATATTCTGGGGGGGAATAAAAAGGGTACTTTTTAAAGGTTTTCTATATATTCAGCATTGTACTTACTTGATCAGTTGTGAAAAGAGCAAACCACTGTTGACATTCATCCACAGAGAAAAGTTTAAATTTTATACACTACTGCACCCATTATAGCTCAAGCAAAGTTCATGCTCTCAAGGTCACCCTTCTTTGTAATTCAGTCAACAAAATTTACTCTTTTTTTTCTTGCTTTTCTCTCTTTTGGGATTTTTTTGAACAGAGCTCAAAATTAGTGTAGTGACTGTGGCTACAGGAATGAATTAAGACAGCAATTTTCTCTTTCTTTTGCTGAAGAAAAAAGATGCAGAGATGAGAAAGATTAAATGGAAGAGCTAAACTGTATGAATCTGAAAAAACAATAATAAAAATAGATATTTGCAATTCTAGATCTTTTCTCTTACCATGAGCCCCAACTTGCAACTCTTAACACCTTTAGCAACAACAACACTGCAAATCATTTAGACTACTGATTATAAAATAGTAGATATATTTTTGAAAGCAACCAGTAACTGTTATCCTGTCTTTTAACTGTGGACCCTGATTTTCAAAAAGCAACACAACACACTATGAAAATTTTGTCACTTTAGAAGGCATTTTATATTGTAGGATGTTTTTCTCTATGATATTCTTTTCTCAGTTGTATTCTTCTTATTTTTCTAGTGCATAAGTTATTTTATGCCTACCAGAAAAATTATAATACAAAGGTTCACCTTCCCATAAATAATGGTGATTTATGAGGGAAAATTAAGGCACAAAATGGACAGAGCTTGCTTAAATAAATTTGTAGTAGCTGACAAATGCAAAATTAGTGTAAAGCAAAGAAAATATAATTGCTCAAGATACCACAGCAAGATGAAAAATGAAATCCAGTATTTTTTTAAACCAGATTTTTTGAAAATTACATTACTTATTAATAAAGCACGTTGGTTAGACTGAGGAATAGTGTCTTAGTCAAAAAAGCACAATCGTGATAAAGCATTGGAGATCTTACTGCAGAGAAAAGTCCTGCTTTGTCAATGTGATATTCAAAAGTCACCAGTAGCTATCTTTTTTCATCTCCACAGCTTTTGTGATACTGCTTCCTGTGAGCTTGTGACGTATTAATCGGTGTTTTGTACCAAAAGTGGTTTAAAAGGATTCTAAAGTTTCACCACCCTGCATTTAACACCAGCACAGAGGTTGTCCACCTGACCAATTACATCTCAGGCTGACTTTCTATTCAAAAGGCACTGAGCTGGATTTTGCTTTCCTGACCAGCAGACACACTTGTACCTGGGGAGACACTCTCTCAGGAACATCCCTGAGGTTTTAACTCATGATCCAGAGTACACGGAGTAGCAGTCACAGGGGCCAGCATTAGGCAGTGCAATAGACCAGCACGTCGTCCAGTTATATAATTTCATGTTATGGGGTTTCAGGACGGTGAATAGAAGAAATAGGGAGTCAGTCTGTTTGCCACACTGAATGTTTCTATTTTTCCCTAGAAAAGTCAAAGCAGAATCCAAAGCAGAAGACTTTCTGGGAAATGTGTTTTGACATGGCCTGACAGGTCCCTTCAACACTTACCATGATTGGCCCAGGTGAATGCAGAAACCCATTGTGAATTTCAAGTCCTCTTAGCAAAGAGAGGTTTCAAGATAGTTAAAGGAACTACCTGGAAATGACAGCTATATAACTCGGGTGAAAAATAGAAATAAATGAATGAAGTCATGGTTGCTCACATGAAAATAATTAATTTGCACTTTGCAATAGATCAGCACTGGCTGCAGGGAGTAAATGAATAGGGTAGATAACATGTTCTTAGAAAGAAAGCATAAGGGGAAAAAATATATATATTTAATAAGATAGGGTTAAATCTACCACGATATAAAAAGATAAAAATTCAACAGAATTAATAAAATAGGTTTAATCACAGGTTTTCTCCTCACAGAAATCAAAAACTGAAGTCATTAATAAAATTATATTAGGATCACAAGATTTTCATTTATTTGAACAAATATTGTACTAGTCTTTTACAGAACCAAATTAAAACAGGGAGATTGTGGGCATATAAATTAAGCTTTCCACCAACTTCTTTATTTCAGATAATCTTTAATACCTGAATATGCACAGAATTCAAAACATCTCTTAAAATCTCTTCTTAAAAACAGTTATTTTGTGATTACTAATTGTTAAAGAGTTATGCTGATTCTGACACTTTCATAGTCTTACTATAAAGATGTCCAGAACTGGACTTTCAGTGAGGGCTTCATTTTAGAATACTCCAGTACTATATCTGAGGATAAAAAACAAAAAAAAAAAAGAAAAAAAAAAAAAGCAAAACAAAACAAAACAAAACAAAACAAAAACAAAACAAAACAAAAAAAAAAAAAAAAACAAAAAACCAAACCAAACCAAACCAAACCAACAAAAAAACCCACTTCAATCAGAGAACTGAAAAATATACAAAAAATCATTTTTCTCCTTTTTCATTGAGTTTTTAGTTTTGACAGTTTGAAAACTGTAACTCAATGGAATTTCTCTTGCTCCACATATTTGTGAGATTCCTTGTTATTAATTCTTTTCAATTTAAAGAATAGAATTACTGGATCCTTTTGAAGGTACTTCATCAAAAGTGAAAACAGAAAAAAATAGAAAAGGATGAATCTTTTCTTCCCTGAGAAAAAGATCAAAATTTCATTCCATGCTGTCAATTTGTTAAGAGAAGGGTAATGTAAAAGAAAACACAGATGGTCTCTGAAAAATAGTGAAGTTTTTGTTAGTATTTTAATTTTTTTACATGATAAGTACTTTCAAAATTCTTCAAAACATCAGACCAAAACAGTCCTTATAGATAGAAAAAAATTTTTGAACTGTAAAAATAAAAGAAAAAAATGAGTTTGGATCCTCTTCAGTAATTTGACAAGCTAAAATACTGAAGCTTAAAAAGATTCCTCACTCAACACGTAAAGCTTCTTTTGAAAGGGATAAGATTCCAAGCTGATTTTGAGAACCAAAACTCAAAATATTTTCAATCTCTTGCTAATACTTTGTACCTAAAACAACATTTTCAGCTGCAGAAAAAAGCCCCAAGGAACTGTCAGCCCTGAGAAGCCCAGCAGGGATGGGAGGCATAGGGTAAAGTCTGCCTTCCTTCACACTGCTGGTCTCACCCTCACTTTTTTGTACCCAGCACTGACCACAGAATTTGGGTAGGGCCCTTTGTCCTGGGGTTGGCCCAGGAACAGGGGGAAGCAGGGAATTCCTGCTTGTTTATACAGACGAGAAATAAAAGTTGGTCTTTGACTTGGAATAACCCTGATCAGAGCAAGACTATCCCAGTAGTTATGCTGGCATTGACCCCAGCCACACCATCAACCTCCTTGTTTTGCTCCATCTTCCAAAGCCCACTCAGTGCCTGATAACTGGGGAGAAAAATATAAAATGGGTCAACTGAGTCATCTAGCTGCCCGTAAGAACAGAGCCTTTTTGACATTTGCTTGATGTTTCTCTTTTGAGGCCTCTATGTCATCTTTGAAGTGCACTTTGGGTCTCTGTCTTCAACCCTGCATGCCCTGATTTAAACACTGAAACATGAGCACTGGAATCTATTACAGGAATTGCTTGACACTTTCCACTTCCTATGACACTGTTTTCTGCTGCTCAAAACTTTATAAATATTATGATTTTATGCTGATATTTCCATTGCTGGTATGTGTTTTAGTCTGTGTTTTCATTTTATTTTCTTTTTAAAATATTTTATCCAAAATTAGGTTTTTGTTTCCAAGAGTATATTTGAAGAAAAAACACACATCATTCTATCCATACTGAATGAAAAAAAAACCCAAACCAACATCCAAATACTAAACAAAACATTCAAAACAACAACAATATACCGAACCAAAACCAAACAAGAAAGCGGCTCATAAACCTGAAGGCTGTGCAGAAATCCAGCAGGACCTGGATGGACTGGAGAGGGAGGGGGTGCAAAGAAACCTGATGAAATCCAACAAGGGCAAGGGCAGGGCCCTGCACCTGGGGAGGAGTAACCCCAAGCCAGCACAGACTGAGGACTGACCCACTGGAGAGCAGCTGTGAGGAGAAGGACTGGGGGTCCTGGTGGGTGACAAGTTGTCCATGAGCCAGCAGTGCCCTGATGGCCAGGAGGGCCAATGGTGTCCTGGGGTGCATCGGGAAGAGCGTGGCCAGCAGGTGGAGGGAGATGATCCTGCCGCTCTATTCAGGTGAGGCCACCTCTGGAATAGTGTGTCTGGTTCTGGGCTCCTCAGCACAAGAAAGACAAGGAGATGTTGGAGAGGGTCCAATGGATGCCACAAAGAGGATGAGGAGTCTGGAGCATCTCTTGTGAGGAGAGACTGCAGGAGCTGGGCCTGCTCAGTCTGGAGATGAGAAGACTGAGAGTCTCAGAATTAATATCATTAATGCATACAAATATCTCAAAGATGGGTTCCAAGAGGATGGTACAACACAAAGGGTGTCAGAACACTGGAACAGGCTGCCCAGATCATGGAGTCTCCCTCTCTGGAGATGTTCAAAACCCACCTGGGCTTTTCCTGTGCAATCTGCTCTAGGTGACCCTGCCTTGGCAGGGAAGTTAGACTTGGAAAACTAAGAAAATGCCCCAAGACATGAGGCTGCTTGGTAGGTGAAGAGGTTAGGCCAGAGCAGGCAAGTGCATCTCCCCTGGTTCCCTGACTGAGATTGGTGTGGTGTTTCCTGCCAGAGGGGTGCACAGGAAGAAGTCAGGTCAGTGTTTCAGATTGCTTGCTGGATTTAAGGATTACATGGTCAAGGAGAGGCATATTGAACCTACAAACAGTAGGAAGGGTGGCAGGGATGGAGGAAAGGCGAAAGCAGTTTTCTCTATGAGAAACCATTTCTCCTGGACAAAAATTCACTGTTCCCAGCTGGGACCCTCTGCAGATCAAAAGGCTTCCAGCTTGTGCAGAGCAGGAGGAGAAGCAGCACCTTCCCACACACATTTTGGCAGGACCTGAGTTTGCCTGCCTTGGAATGTGGCACAGACAAGCCTTTCAAGATGCAGGAGTGCTGAGCACCACTGCCCTGAGGAAGGTCTACTCAGGGGAGCACACTCCTCCTAAAAGTAGATGTATGGTTTTATTGGAATTTATGGGATTTTTTTTTTTAAGAATGTAACACTGAAATAATATATAGTTGGTCTGACTGGGGCCCATCATGCATAAATAAAAATGAAGAGGATAAAAATTCGGGGTTGAAAAGGCAAATTCTGAAAATTTAGAAGCAGCCCTAGCGAAGGCAGACTGTACATTCTTAATGCAGCTGCTTTAAGTGCACCAGTTCTTTGATCTAAGCAGCATCACATCCAGCCACAGAAATGTGACGAGGTCCCTTCAGCTCTCCCAGGGCTTTGGCAAGATTACCAACCCCAGGATCTCTAAGGAAAGGATAATGCTAAAGTACAGTGAATTCTCCACTTTAACGCAGAGAACGCAATTTTTCATTTTGCAGTGGATTCAATTGTCAGGATGAAAAATCCTACTGTGCATGCCTTAAAGGAGCAGTTTCTGACAGAGAAAGATGCCACTGATTCCCCAGAAAGTGAGGAAAAGATGTAGTCTCTGTTCCCTTCTCCTCAGCCAGGAACAGTAGGGCACTCTGACTCCATGGTGCTAATTAAAGATCTGATGTAGTTTAGGCTTTGGGGATTCCTTCAGTACATGGATCAGTCATTCCAAAGTAACCCAGATTGCTTCTTCTTCACTGCACTCTTTATTGGAGTTTCTTTTTTTGGCTCTTTGATCCAAATATTTGACTGGTGTAAATTGGTACCACTCCCTAGGGACTTAGTTTTTAAAGATAAAAGATAAAAGAAAAACGCTTTTCAAAAGTACTGCTTTGTCAGTCTGATGGTGAAAAGATGAATAAGAATGTCTGCTGCTTGCAGTACACAACTGGTTGCCTTAGTAATACAGTCAAAACTGTTTTGAAGGAAGCCTGTATATGACAAGTAATACCACTAGAGAAGTGGAAAGATAACCCTGGCAGAAATTTTTATGGCAATCGGATTGAAAATGGACATCAAAAGAACAATTAATGTGCTCTTTTGCTGCTCTTCAATTGTGTTTATATTTAAACAGACACAACTCAGGTATTTTATAGTGGGCTTGCTGAGCAAACTTGCTTTACTCATAGCAAGAGTTATACGATCAGATAAAGCAACTGTCAGTGCAGAAGGGAATGCAGCATGGACGGGTTAATCTCAGTACCCATAACAGCCTAAACTGGAATCCCTTTTCCTTGTCATGGTGCAACTGCGGTCATCACTGCATTACAAACATGCAGTCTTATAACAGCATGTTTCCCTCTGTTACACATGAAAACTCACTGTGAATAATTAAAAAAAAAGAAAAAAAGAAGTTTTATGATACAACTGTTAGAAAGAGTTTTTTGCTATTTATGTTATTTGAAGGTACAGTCAGTACCTTCAGATATATTTTTCTTCTGCTGTGAGCTTTGTCATTTGCTATGTATTTTCTACATATGCCTAGGCAGTCAGGACTAGCAGTTTTATATGTACAAATACAGGTACAAGTCCAGAGAGGATTGATAAAGCAGCATACTGAGATTTAGAAGACTGAAAACACTGCTTTCCATGGCCTACAATGCTGAAGATTTACCAGATTTTCCAGAAAACTCTTAGGAAATTTGCATTCAATGGGAAATGCATAGCCTAAATCTATGTCTTTAGATTTGGTTTATCAATTTACAATATGCGAAATTTTTTTCTTTTTCCTCACATTTCCCTTATCATAGGCTTGTCCTAACTGACTCTCATGTGCCTTTTACTCTTTCTTTGAAGGCTCCCAAACAAAACCTTTGTTTTGTTTTGCAGGGGTTTTTTGTTCTTTGATGTTGTTCGGTTTTGTCATCATTTTAAACTAAAAAGTTTCTATCTCCATTTGAAGCCTTGATCTAAAGCAAATCTCCCTGTGTGCTCTGACACTGTCTCCATCAGGGGTTCTCCCTGTTCTCTTTGCAGTCCAAGTCTCTCCCCTGGAGTGTTTCTCACGGAGCCAGCAGTCAGCTCTTTCAGCTGCAGAGTTATGTGACCATCCAGCAAAGAACTTTTGGAGAAAGCAAGTTCCTCTGATCCATTCCAGTGATGGCAAAAAGAAGAACACAGTCAGTAGTTGTGTTAAGGTCCAAATGCTGAGCAAAGAATTCAAAAAGAGAATTAACTGGCGGCAGGGTGCAGGAAAGGGGTGTGGGGTTGTGTGTGTGTGTGCCTATGGAGGTATTATGGCTTTATTGACAGTATTAATGTTCTCAAGGGGTGGAGGGCTGCAGACTAACAGCTTACTGAGCATTTCCAATACATGCATTTTGTCTTACCTTAGGTCACAGAAAACCCCCTTTTCAAACAAGTGCCTGATACACCTTTGCTAGAGCAAACTAAAGGGTATTACATGACCTATTTCAAAAACAGAAGCTAACTTTGCTGATGTTGTTTGAATTTTGTTTTCCTTTCCCTGTAGTGTCTCAAGGAAATTGAAACTAGTCAAAAAGAACAATTACATATAAATAGTGCTGACAGAGTTGCAAACACACGGTACATTTATATTCCCAGGGTACCAGTGGAGAGTTTTTGCTGGTTTAGAGATACTCTAGAAAGGAATTAAACCAAAGCAGTACTGAGGCTCTTCCTATAATCACAGTTCTATGTTGTATCAATTGTTCTGTTGAAGTCAATGCTTCAGTACATAATATTTATGCATTCATGCATTAAGCTCACAATGATGTCTTAATTTTCCTAGTGACAAGTGGTAGAGTCCTAGAGTTCCAGCTGCTGCTTCTGTGTCTCTTCTATAGTTGCTCTCCATCTTCCTTGCTCTTCCTTCAGTTTTGTGATGTTTATCTTTCTTGGCCCCAGCATGAAAGGAGAGTGCTGCCCTTCTTTGGAGGGTCCTATCTGGGGGAGAACAGAAGACCTGGAGAAGTAGATTTGAGCCGTACAAGTGTCTTCATATCCTGAGCATGTGTGCTCACGATTTTATTAATATAAATCTGTGACCCTATTTTTCTTTTGAAAAAGACTAAAAATCAAACTGCACTGAAGCACAGAAATTGTGGATTTTGGGCTGTCTTGTGCCTTGAATCATAGCATATTCTTACTGTATCCCACATCTCCTGTTAGAATCTCTGACTAGAAGCAGTGGTTTCTTTACTACAGACAGATCCACACATGTTCACTTAATTCATTAATCCCCATCCATCCTCTGCAGAATGAATCAACACATTCCCACATGTCTTCCTAATGGAGAACCTTACTTTAGGAACCAATAATAAAGTACATCTGGGAAGATTTAGCCATCACGTGCCTTGGCATAATTTGAATAAATATCAATGAACTGTGTGCATTGATATATATTCAAATTATGCCAAGGCATGTGGTGGTTAAACTGGAATTAATGAAAATTGTGGTTTCATTAAGTAAAATCATTACTTCACAGTTATCCTATTTTAATAATAAAGTCCCCTTTAGGCATAAAGTTTATTTCATAAAAGATCTATTTAAGCAGGTAAAATTGTTGTGCTCGTATTGTTAGTTAACCAATTTCTACATATAAAATGAAGGATGTAATTCATATGCAGTACCTGAAATGCATTACTACAGATGTATTCAGAAAAGAAAAACTCACTTTGTCAATAGAAATAATTCCAAAACCAAATTCAAATAAAAATTACGAAATATAACCTTCTTTAACACACTTTTACCTCTGCTTTATTTAGAAAGATTAACTCCTACACAATTCCATTTTTTGCACTACAGTTACACACAGGAAAATGTATAACCTATTTTAACTTTAGTTACCATGAAATTTTTACTCTAAGGAGCAAGTAACAGTCTTAAAATATCTTGTTTTTAAATTATGTTCACTTTCTCCTGTTATCCCAGAAATAATATCGTATTAAACTTCTTTTTCAAGTATCCATTAGAATAAGAATGTCAAGTGAGTCATTCATTTAACATAATTGCAAAATATGGTTATTTTCATTTGTTGAAATTGTAATTATTTGCATATACAACCCCATAACTAACAGTTCAAGAAAATTACTTAAGATGTGATGGTGATATCAGACAGACTGACTAAATGCAGCAATATTTTAGAATCATAGAATATTTTTGTTTGTAAGGAACCTTAAAGATCATCTAGTTCCAACACCCCTGCCATGGGTAGAGATACCTTCCACCAGACCATCAAAGCCTCATCCAACCTGGGATTGGACACTTCCAGGAACGAGGGCATTGTTTCTCTGGGCAAACAATTCCAGTATTTCACCATCCCCATAGTAAAGAATTTATTCCTAATATCTACAATAAACCTATTCTCTTCTGGGTTAAAGACATTCCCCCCTGCTCTTTCACTATCTGTTCTTGTACAAAGCCCCTCTGCAGCTCTCTTGCAGGCTCCCTTTAGGTGCTGGAAGGCTGCCATGGGGTGTCCCCAAAGCCTTCTCTTCTCCAGGATGAACAAGCCCAGCTCTCTCAGCCTGTCTTCACGTAGCAGTGCTTCAGCCCTCTGACGATTTTCATGGCCCTCCTCTGCCCTTGCTCCAGCAGATCCATGTCCTTCCTGCACTGGGGGTCCAAGTGCTAAACATGTCACTGCTGATGGGGACTCAAAGAGCAGAGTAGAGGGGCAGAATCACCTCCTTTGACCTGCTGGCAATGCTGCTTCTGATGCTGCTGCTTTTGATGCTGCTGCTTCTGATGCTGCTGCTTTTGAAGCTGCTGCCTTTAATGCAGCCCAGGATATGGTTGGCTTCCTGTGCTGTGAGTTCATGTTGTCCAGTGATGCTGAGGATCTTGTCTACCAAAACTCTCGAGTTCTTCTCGACAAGGCTGCTCTCAGCCCCTTTTCTTCCAACCTCGTGTTTGTGCTTGGGATTTCTCCAACCCAAATGCAGGGACCTTATGCTTGGCCTTACTGAACTTCATGTGTTTCACACAGGTCTGCTTCTCAAGCTTGCCAAGTGCCCTGGAAGTGTTAAAAAAACTTGTGGGTGTGACACTTGAGGACATGGTTTAGTGGTGAATAGGATGGTGGTGTCGTGTTTATGGCTGGACTTGATGATTTTAAAGGTCTTTTCCAACCGTATTGATTCTGTGATTCTATGTGATGTGGGACAGCGTCAGATGCTTCGCACAAGTCCAAAGAGAGCAGCTATGGAAGAGTCATCCAGTTAGTCAGAACAATGCACTGTAGATGATGAAAGTCTTGTTCTAATTATACATTAATTGTGACACAAAAATAGATGACATTGCCCATGACACTGTACACAGCAATTTCAGTTTACAGATGGTTCAGTTTTATGAGTGAGGTGACGGCTTCTCAACAGACTCAATGGACACCCTGAGAGATACCAGTGAAGATAATATATATTTTTTTCTCAGTTCTTCTAAAAATTACTAATTAATTAATAATTCAGAGGTAAGATTATACTTGCCCCTAAAGTGATAACAATGCTGTAGCTGCTGACATTCATAAAGTCAGAACAGCAAAACCACTCTCCCAAATCATTAAATTGATATCTTAGCTAAGTGTACTTCTGTAAATGATCTAAAAAAACCTGCATGACAGAGACCATATTAACTTTGCCCTAGTTTTCCAATGTTTTAATGGAAGGTAAAAATACTAACATAAATTTTAATTATACTAAATATTCTTAGTAATTTTTTCATGGAGCAGTTGGGCATAGCACATGCAAATACACATCCTCCATGATCTGTTCCATCTCCCCCTTTTTAGAAGACTTTTCTTCTTTGTAGAAATAAAAAACAGAAAACCACCTCTACATGCATTTGTTTGTGAATTTTATATACCTGTAGTCTACTAGAAAAAGCAAAATGACAGCAAACATTTTTCTGCATTGTAGGTAGTATGTCAAGCATGGCACGTTGATTCCCCTTCCAGTATTTCTCGTTCTATTTGGGAATTAGTGGAGAAGAGTAGCTAAGTGCCACCTAGGAACTGATACATTATTAGAAGTGTATGCAAGACAGGCTGGTACTTAGATCAGCAGTTGTAGTCAAGATTTTGGTGAAGATCATTGGGATAGTTTAGGAACCAAAGACAGATATATTACAATTGCCTCCCTCAGATACAAAAAAAGACTTTGTTTCACAATACATGATTTTAGCAAATTTTATGTAAATGTAGTAATATGCCCTGTCATTATTTAAAAAGGGGAAAAAAGGAGATAAATTTACTCTTGCAAATTACTCTAAAATACTAAAAAGAAAAATTCCCAAATAGGAAGCTTTCCTATATCATATAGTACTGTGAAAATGCTCTAAAGTTTTTTTTTTTTACTGCTCATGAGACCTAAGCTTTTCCCCTGTGCTTTGAGAGAGTGAATCTTCCCTCGCACTGAGGGGCAGGGGCCATGCCCATGGAGGTGTAGCAGGCAGAAAGGGGGAAATAAGCAGCACCTTTTACATTTACTCTTTGGAGGCAGCTCACCCACATCCTGCAACTTCTGCAGGTAAGCTGGCATGCCTTCATCCCTGCCACACCACGAGGGCAGTTTCAAGGGTTTAACACTTTGAACGTGGTTAGGTCACCCACCCCAACTTTGATTTGAGCTAAACACACCAGAAAATTGAATTCAGGGCTGCAGTTTTGCAAGGCAGCTCTGGCGTGATCCTGGGTAGAATTTAGGCTGTGTCCCTGTAGCCCCGTATGGCTGCCCATGAATGCATACAGGATCCCAAGGGACAAAGTCAGAGCTCTGTGGAACTTGCAGTGGGGGCAAAGGAGGGGCTGTCTATCCCTGCCTTGCTACCCCGTGTTCATATGAAGGGAGTTGCCTTCTCTTTTCTTGCTTTGTTTTCCTCTGTCCTGAAGAAGTGCTGTGCAAGAGAATTCACTGGAGGCATCATTAGCATGATAGCATCACGCAGCAGTTGCTTTCACCTCCAAAGCACTTTGCAAGCATTAGTTTAATTGATCTTTTGCATGAATGGAGATAAAAGAGTATTTTATCAGCACTGTCTGAACATAACCAAGACTTCCTTTTTTTGATAAGCTATTACTAAATATTTCTGAGGTTTTTCTGCTCACAATTCTTTTCCTAGTTTGCATATATAAGCTTTCAAGGACTTACTCAGAATATTAAAATCATAACTATTGATTGTGGCCTGCATTGATTTTAATAGGTTTGTTCCTGGCAGTGTGGTTCTCATAGCTTTGGTAATTGTCCTCTCTATTTATTTATATTCAAGGCTTCATTCTTTGGATAGCTGAGGTAGCATCGCAAATTATTTTTGAAGATTCTGCTGTAAGTGGTCATGTCCTAGTGTCAGTTAAGAATGTACAGGCCAGCCTAAAGTTTCTGGGACTGCTGAGATATCAAATTCACTTTGGTGTGAACACTGCCCAGGTGAATACATATGTGAGCTTCAGTGACTCAGTGGGAGCACACTCGCTAATCTTTAAGAGCTCCACGTGAAACACCATGACATCGGTTCCCATCTTTATGAATTCTCAGTAAAAATTATGCCTTACAAATGGAGCACAGAAATACCCAACATTATACTAAAAAAAAAAAAAAAAAAAAAGCCCATATTACCGTAATGAGGATTTAAAAAGCAGTTGATGTCCATAAAATGTGTTTTGTGATTTCTTTCTTACCTCCTTATCAAGGAGATACCTTGTCCTATATCAAGGAGGATCATAGTTCCTATGTCATTGCTATTAGTGTTTGTGTTACTGTAGAATTTCAGGACAGAGATTTCACACTACAAAGCATGTAAAAACACAATGAAGTAAAGCTCCCCATCCCAAATAATTTACCATATGGGAAAAACTAGGCAGATGTACCAAACAGATCGAGGCATAACAAGATAGCAAATTTTTAGCACACCACTGTAAATAATGGTCATCACATATGTCATCTTTTCAAAGAGTTATTAGCTCTAGAAATCAATGTGATTAATATGGTTCAGAGTAATATCATTCTCTCCATTAATTTCCTATTTCATACCCTCAGTAAATTCATATTTATCAATTAACTGAATATTTAGTTCTCCCTTTCATTCCTCTGGGGTCTGAGGAAATGAACTGTTGAGGAATTTTATCAAGAAGTAATCACATGCATTTCCAATACTGATTTAATTTCTGATATTGAACTGCTTACTTCCCTAAATTGTAGATACAGATGGGAAATGACTGTGTGGGACCTACAGGAAAATTCCAGTATATTGAAAACTAGGCATCCCAAACATGAATATAAAAGAAATGTATGGATGAAATATAAAAATTACTGGTACTGATGCCTAAAATTCATTGTTACTTCTGAACATCAACAAATGACCTACCTACTTGATTGAACATTGTTGCCTTGTATGTGGAGACATCACATTCTAGCTAGATCATTTTTCCTATTTTCAAATTTTAGCTTTTTTTAGTAGTATATTTAGCTGACACAGGCAAAATTAAGATTGGTGGGCTGGTTTCATATGCTATCAATTGCATTTTCTTAAGAGATCTCTTTAAAAGTGATACCAAGAAAAAATGCACAATCTCTGATTGAGACTCTGAAATGTATTATTATTTTGATTGAGCTTTTTGTTATGCAAATTGCATGCTACTTCATTTCAAGATGGGAAGTAATGATGAACAGTGAAATGAAGAGGAAAGAAATGAAAAGATGGACAGCAAAGGAGTTTTATTTATTTGACTAAAAGCTGAAAATGCACAAAAGCAGGTAGGTACAAGGATAGGACAAGCCTGACATCCCAGATAAACACAGATTGAAATTAAGACAAAGGGAAAGTAAAACAAGTAAAAACATTCAACACTGTGATCAAATAACAGATTAAAGAGTTTGGTACCTTTTTTTCCTTTTTTTTAATCAGACAAATCTTTCCTGTTTTAACTAATGAGACAGTGATAGGAAACTTTTTCACCTTTCCATCATTATTTCAAGTGGTTCTGACCCATTTGCTCACTATAATGTCATCTAAGACTTAATAACTCGGCAATTTCTGACTTTCTTGGCTGCCTAAGAACAAATTGCTACTTTAATTTGAATGCAGCGTCCATTTATACTCATAAATAATGACCAGTATTGCTGAATTAATTATTCTGATTGTTCTATTTATGAGGAATGTAATAGTCCTCAGCCTCTGAAAAATCACATTTTTATAATGTTTTACTAACTTTCCTTGTCTCCTCATCCCAGGTGTGTGTGAGAAATCCACTGTGAAATGCCAAGTGCTCCTGGCCTTTTGTGGGATATTCAGCGGAACATTGGACACCACGCTGATCCACATGAGAGATGTGCAGGGAGAAAATTACAGATAGAAGCAAAATAGGAATCTTTCAGCTGAAGGCCTGATGGCCATTTTCCTAATCTGCCCCCGCTAGAAAGCTTACCTTTTAAATATTTACAGTGCAATAATGATTATCTCTTTCCTGACAGTGCAGGGCAAATCTGTCAAGCTGTTTGTTCTGTTAACACTCCAGGCCATACAGCTCTTATCATAGAGAGCCTATGGAAAAAACTCAGTTCCCTCAATGGCACAAAATTAACATAAACTTTTTCTCTCCTATATATTCAAGTCTGCTTCTTGCAAGCGTAACATGTATGTTGGTATTTGCAAGGGAAACACCATCAGGTCTGCATAATTGATCTGAATTTACTAGCTCTCACTTTTTGATACTCACTTCAAATCCCACTACTCCAGCCAGTGCCAACCAGCATGCAAGAATGCAGTAGGGCAAGTAGACCCTCTTCTTTCACTGTAAAATCCTCACCGTTCCTCCATGAGATTTCAAACCACCCCGAATGGAGTTGCAGTCTTGGCACGGTGGAGCAAGGTGGTTTACTGCAGTAATCATGGTCTTTGCATCACCACACTCTCACAGATAACTACAGCTGCAATATAACTATTGTAAAAGGCAATCTGGTAGGAAAGGTCTAGTTACTAGATGTAATACTGGAATGTTTGTGTGAATATCTATTGAAATGAATTTCAGTGTCCTGCGTCATTTACAGAACAACACTAGGAGACCTGGAAACCATTCCAGACCTTAAAGGTCTCTGAACTAATGGCATTAGTGAGGGGATGACACACAACCAATCTTGACAAAATAAAATGACATGTAACTGGTTTATGCTTCTTCCACAGCCTTTTACACCTCCAAAAATTCAGAAAGCAGGATATAACTCATTGTCCAGACCTCTTCTGTAATGCATAATTCTCTCAAACCTTCCAGATCCAGATCTAACCCTGCACTA
This sequence comes from Brachypodius melanocephalos, assembly GCA_013398615.1. NCBI lineage: Eukaryota > Metazoa > Chordata > Aves > Passeriformes > Pycnonotidae > Brachypodius > Brachypodius melanocephalos. The sequence continues at coordinate 21,525,219 of VZSR01001479.1, read as the reverse complement.
TGTTGCTACCAGTTTCCTGAAAGAATTGGCCTTCTTTGGCCAATGATGAACTTCTGACATACGCCTGTGTTTTCACATAAAGCCAGATCTCTTCACATGTCTAGAATTTTGAGACATTTTTGAATTGAATATTGACTGCAGCCTCTGTCTGCCTTTTGCTTTCACCTTCTTTCACCTTCCACTGAACAACCACATCTTTCAGCAAAGTTGCTTCCTTGAGTGAATATAAGCTTTACCACAACCCAGCAAAAAGATTAAATTCATTTTTACCTTGTTTTTCCAAGGCTATGAAGCACGGCAACTAAGTGAACATCTGTTGTCCAAGTACAACCAACACAACTCTACAGGAAAAAGCCTATAAAATTCTAAACAAATTCAGTCCTGAAAGAAAACAAACAAAAAACCCCAACAATTTTATACTCCTTCCTGCAGAGTGTCAGCTGCCCAGGATTTATTGAACAGTGAAGTTTCTTTAAAAGGCTTAGCAGTCAGTGTGAGCATAATGCAATTGAAATCAGTGGAGCTCTGCTTAGCTGCATCAGCTGAGGATATAACTATAAACTGGAATATTAAAATTCACACTCTCTGTTACTGAGTATGCCACTCTGCAGTTTTGCTAAAGCACAGTAGAGAGATGGGAAAATATATAAATATATTTCTATAATGCAGTTTAGGTTTAAGAGTATGGAAATAAAATTAGAAACATTCTGGCATAAAATCTCTGCACTTAAAACCAGCAACAACAAAAGAGGAAGGCTTTCTTCATTGGCAATTAAATATTTCTGATAGTCTTTTACTGTCCTTAGCAAGTTAGTATGTGAAAATGTGCAGGCAACATTTCAACACGACTATACACATATATTTGAAGTTTAAAAATTGTTAGTCAGACAACACGTTTCTAAATTTAATAGAATTGTTCTGGTTTTGTTCTTATGTCACATTCCTCCCTGGAATATCCGAGTGTTTCTCAGCTGCACATGGAGCAAGGTAACTGGCATCAGTACTATGCCGTCTATACCCACATCCTCTCTCCAAAGGGTGGACAGTGTGCATTGAAGCATCTTATCTTGGTTCTTTATCAAATGCTGATGCTTTCTGAGATATTTGGCAAAGTTGTAGGCAGCTCAAACATAGAGTCAGCCTTACAGCACAGGAAGCTGCTGGGTGAGACGTCCAAGGGCTTTGGCATCCAAACTGGTCCTCCCCCCGCCCCGCCACTAGAAAGCACCTGGAAAAGGGTTGAAGTAAGAAATGGCCTAATTGCATTCATAGATGGTGTATCTAAGCCTCTATACCGTATCAAAAAGCATTAGTTATTTATTTTAAATTAAAAGTCTTATTTCCCTCCTGGTTCCCTCCACAGTTTTCTTTCGGATTTATGAAACAATCGCAGATGACGCAGTCTCACTTACATTTATAATGATGGTTTGCAACTCAGCCAATACACTTTGGAGACGTCAGAATTGAAGCATCCCAGAGTACCTTCAGGGAAGTATGAGATACCAGGTTCATTACAAATCAAGGTATATAACATTAAATTACAGCTTTTTGTGAGTTGAAACTTCTTTCTGTGAGGAACAATTTACTTACATTTCCTCCCTCCATTCCCTGTCTAGCGTGTAAACTGTCACACATTTCTGAAACCTTTAGTAGTTACTGCAGTTTGCAATTTTCCTTTTTTCTAACACTATGCCTGACCCTGTGACACTCACGGCCCCTGAGCAAGCCTTGCTGACGTTCAGAGGTTCATTATGCCCAGTGCAGAAGTGTACAATGTAGCATTTAATGTAGGTGTGAAAATTCAGCCTAATCCAAATAACACTTCTCGTTTGTTAAGTTTATCTCCCATATTCCTTGCAGCTCTGATAGCCCTTAGCCTTTACTCTGATATTTTGTGGGCTTGAACCTTATACCCTTTTGTTCGTTACTCCTTTTCACTTTCCTTTTTAAAAATTGTGTCTCAGGAGAAATTAGTAATGATGATCGGTGGCTGGGTTGTTTTGAAAAATTCTGCTATCTGCAAGTAACCAGATGTGGGATTTCAATAGGGTACTCATTAGGCCAACATGAATCAATTTAATAAAAAATAAGAATTTTTAGATATATACTGAGAGAAGCTAGCAGATCTAAGTGCTCCCTAGATAGAAGAAAATTCTTTTTTCTCTGTGCTGTTATGCACCAACAATGAAATTAAAGCTACTGATTTTGAAAGACTTAGGATCCAAAATAGTAATGAAGAGAAAAAAACTGTATTAAGAACTTCTTTCTAGTAATGTAAAAAAATTGAGAGAATTTTGAGGTTTGATCCTCAAATAGATGCAAAATGAAGCCTATATTTAACTAGAGAAAAACTGAATTTTGCCTACCTGTGGTTTGCTCACGGCCAGGAATTTTTTTCCAAAGGATAGCTAGAAGGTTTTTGGCTTTGACTTTGGATATAGGTGAATACTCACAGCCTCATTATTAGAAACACTCTCCCTGCTCCATTTAAAATATACATAGAGGTCAAATAGTGCCTCCCTGAACCCTAGATTTCTTTAGCTTACATGTGATCAGAAAGATGGTTTTACCAAAAAGTCATTTTGCACATAATAAGTAAACTTTATACTCACTGTAGCTTTCCTGAGATAAGTATTTTTCCTCAAGTTTTATGTGGTTATGCTTCCATAATAGATTTCTTTAGAATGGTCCAAAGGCCTATTTAAAGTATGCATCAAAATGATTATCAAAGATAAATTATACTACATTACCTACTACGAGAGAGGAAAAATAATAAAAGCATCAATGGGCCTTAAGTACATATACTGCAAGCATAAGCTTCAGCACTTTCATCCTCTATTTTGTTTTTCCTTGCAGTGCCTCAGAAACATATGGATGACATGGAAGTCATATATCTAAATGCCTTGAATGATAAAATAGTCACTACTCAAAATTAACAATAATTGGGGTTTAATT
>VZSR01001479.1:21511695-21522060 GCA_013398615.1 Brachypodius melanocephalos | reverse complement strand
AAAACAAAATTAGTTCAAGGTTAGGACTGCTTCTAGACTCCCAAGCCATAAGGAGCTCTGGCCTTGCTGAACCAGACTCCTGGCTATGCCTGAGGAGCCCAAGGACATCTCTGGGATGCCTGGCACTGGATCTGCCTTGGCAGTACCCAGGGTATTGGGAGACAGGGGCCAGTCTTTCTCAAACAGCACTACCAGAGACCAGCAGTGCTTCATCCTAGGGAATATGGTTCAGAAATTCAAGGAGAGTTAGACAATTAAATCCCTGGAGGGTCCTTTCCCCTGGAGAAGAGCGAGGAAAGAAAAGATGGTTATTTCCACCCTATGTATTAAAAAAAAAAGCCCAATGGTTGCTTAACACCCTGTGACATTTGGACCAAATTGGTCATTCTTCTAAAACACCATACACACATATCTAGAAAGTGTCTGTATGTCCAGACGATAGAGAACTATCATGGACCTTGGTGGGTTATCTGCAAAACAATAGAGAAAGAAAAGGATATCAGGGCACAAATAATACTTTGAGATTTGGCTTTTTTAGGAAGCATGCACATTTGAAGGAGCACGGATTTCATTTGTTCCCCTTGCCACCAGAGAGCACTAAGAGGCTCCCAGCTGACTGGTGTGCACCAGCAGGTGACACCTACCCCTGTTTTTATCAGCTCTGGCCCATCCACAGCTGGGTGAGTTGGCTGAGATAGCCTGGAGGGGCCCACTCCCCTTCTCTGGGGCATCTTTGGGTGTCACTAAGGAACCTGTTTCAGCTGACATGTGCTACCCCTTCAAGAATGTTTTATCATACTTCCCAGCTCTTGCATGCAAATTCCGGGCACTCATTTTAATGAGAATTTCACTCCTGAGTGCAGCAAATATGGCAAGGAATTTGAGACCCTAGGCATAGGCTTATAGCTGTTCTAATGCAGTCCTGCCCTGCATACATTGTAGATGCATTAGCAATGTACATTTTAACAAACTTTGCCTGGAGGTTGTCAACGAGATCCAGGAACATATAAATTGGATTAATCTAAACTCATACTTATTTGAACTTCAGGGCACATAAATCCATAATATAGGTAAACCAAAGAAGAAAAAGAGAAAGACAAAAAAAGAACCTAAACAAACTAACTATTACTTCTAGTGGGGAAAAAAAAAAAATCTGTGAACGTTTTAAGATGAACTTGGAAGGATTTATATAATTGCAAAGGAGCAGAGTTGTACTTGTGCCTTCAGCCCTAGCAGAACTAAGCCTCATACCATTAATAGCAGGAATATAGCTTTACCTCCATTTTCAAGGGGTTATTTAAAGTGAAAATGCCCTGCAACAAAGAGCAGAGGCCAAACAGCTTTGGTTATTAACTCAGTTTTAATAGGGATTGTTATGTACTGTAGCATTATTCTCTGTGCACATCGATGTTCCTGTTTTCTCTCCACTCCTTTCCTTAGTGTGAAAGCTGTCTCTTCTCACTAATTAAATTTCATTACCTCCCACTGAAGGAGAAGAGACGGAGAGATTACTGGCTGACTGCCTTTGACACAGTTAATCAATCCCTAGAGAACAAATAATGACCCTATTTTTGTGGAGGTTTTTGTTTTTCTTTTTTTTTTAACTTGTATCCTTTTCTCCCATCCTGAGACAATTTCCCCAGTCATTTGAATTGATGTCCATCTTCAGTTTCAGGACCCTAACGATAAGTAATTCTGTGATCATGTAAGTAATCAATAAGAGGATAGTTATTCATCTCATCCTTGGTAAAAATATTAAATTTGCAATGTCATTTTGCCCTTAAAGCTCCCATTAGTATTAGCCATGGAAAACACTGGAATCTTTCTATCTGGGAACACCACCAGCACGGTATTCACCCAGTCTTAGCTACAAAGTTATTTACGTAGAAGCTGGACATCAGTTACAAGGGTTCCATTACTTGTACCTCATGTTTTTAATTTTAAGAATTATATTCCATCCACAGCGGAGCTCCACTGATTTAAGAGAGCTGATATCACACATGAATTCTACTGTAATTTTCTATTTATGACAAACATAACTGGGTGTTAAGGGCACTTGTTATCAAGCAATAAATCTGACCAATTCAGAAAGACCAATTGAAAGAAATAAGTAAATCCCATAGAAAGCAGCCTCTATGACATTTTATATATGTGTGTGTGCAATGTGGGGCACACATACATCGCTTTTTTCACATACAGATAAAGCACAACTTCTACCTTCAGACAAGGGATGGTAAGACTGAATTTCTTTTTAACTCAGTTGCATTTCAGGTGCTGTGTAAACTGCGGTAACTCTCACTGAGTGAAAAAGGATGATAACTCTACTTGCACTTTAAAGTATCAATACACAGAACATTTGCATGTGTGCAGATAATTGTGGATCAGTTTTAGCCTCTGACATGATTTCTTTCTGTCCCTATCAATTTCCAAACTGAAAATTTTTTAAAAAATCAGTTTTTCTGCTGACTGCATAAGATCACATTGATGTGGTGAAACTTTGTGAGACTCGATGACATTTATGTGAGCTCTTACTACATGTAAGCATTTAACAACCCACTGTCATAAACTACCCAAAGTGTCTAAGGCCCTTGAGTATACAAGTTGTCATGATAGCACTGAGTGAATAATCTATAAGTCTTTCTTGATCTCTAAAGCCACTATTGTGCCACTCTTTCAGACTTGCCTCTTTTTTTAGAGCAGGTTTTCCTCTCTGGTCCCCTTTCTTAGCTGGGATATGTATACTTTGTACACAGGCTATCAATTCTGTTGCAGTGGGAATCAGCATGTTAAAACTGATGGACTCCTTTTTATTATTTTAATGATTGCTTAATGGAATAAATAACTACCTGCTGGTTTATGGAAGTCTCAGTTTTGCAGATCTCTCCATGGTTTAATGAGGAAAGTATCATGATATTTTTATTTCCAGAGCTGTCTAAATCCTCTTCTTACCATGGCAGGTGTTACCTACACAGTATGAACCGCTCTCCAATTAACTGTAAGACAGCTATGTAACCTAATAATTAGAAGTGGCAAATATTAATTTAGAAGGTTTCAGACAAAGAAACAATCACTTTCAAAGCTGGGAAAATTTCCTGACATGAGAAGCAAAACCTAAAATTCAAGCAAATCTGTGACAAAAGGGATTATGAAAAAGTTATTTATTTGGTGTACATATTGGTCCTGCTATTTTGAATACCATCTTGCTTATATTATGGGAAGAATTAGAAGGAAGATGTGAGCATATTATTTCATATCTACAATTATCTAGAACACAAGGTTGTCTAGAAGTCAGGTTTTGGGTTTAGGACTCTTCCACAGGCATTCTGAATTAATATAGACATGTTTCATAGTTTGTGTCTTTAGCACTTTTATCTTTGTCATCTGAACATAGATATTAGAAAACAAAACAAGCTTCCCTATCTCACAGGATATTGCAAGCATAAAAGACATTGTGCTATTAAAGACCTGAGCTAAGAGTTATGCAGGTATTGCCTGGCTGAAATAGGTCTGAGTATTCTTTCTCCCATGAAAATGATAGCATGTGGGGTTTTTTGTCCTCATAAATAATATTACCTGCCAATAGAGATAACACCATTCTAAAGCACATGGCAACCTTATACAAAATGAGACCACATTATACTTTTAGGAAAAAATATTTCAAATTCTTTGGAAAGTCCAATTAATCATAATTTAAATAGAATGAACCTCAGAATCTCTTTATAAATATTGCTTTCATAATGTCTGCAGCAAAAATGTGAAACCATCCTCCACTCCTCTGCTTGAGTCAGTAGCAAAACTCTGATGAATTTCCACAAGACAGAGCTTTTGCTTTAGTTGTTTGCTCATTATTTCCACTATCATTTATACCATTACTGTGCTACATCATTGCCTCTTTCAGGCCAGTTGCCATATTTATCATTTCATACTCCTGTGAAATTGCTATTGATGTTCATTACACATAGATTGGAAAGGAAAGCATTTTATACAGTGACTAAATATACAAGTTAGTCAAGTAAATCTGAGTAAAACTGGACTGTTCATATCCTCTTGCTGTTGTCAGTCATATTTGTAGGTGGAAAAAAAGATCCATTCCCTCCTTGCCTAGAGCAGCATATGAGCAGTTCATGACAACTGTAATCAAAATTGCTGTTTAATGATGCTTGAAAGATTATTGTATTTTGTTTTAAAGTCTCGTTCTGTTCTGGCATCATCAGTCTGTTTTTAACTTTTGTGAGATTTCTGGGATATGAAGAAAATGTAGTAATATGTAATATACAGCACATATGTCCGTATGTAATATACAGCTCACGTGCTCCAGGAAAAGCAACAAATCATATGAAAGATTAAAAGTAAAAAATTATTTCCCTAACAATACCATTTACGTTCATATTTGAAGGAATTACAGAATTTAGAGTTTCTGGGGTCTGTTTTATTTTTCCTAGAATGGTACTATAAAAAAAACTGGTGCAAATCCCTTTGAGTTTGTCACTGACTACAGGCAAAGAATAAAACCCTGTGGCAAACAAAAATACAGCACAGTTCCACGATCTCTGCTCAGGAAAAAGATCTAGTGAATTCCTAAGAGCTGTTTGCTTGGGGAGGAGCTGGGAAAGCACTACCCTGGCCTGTGACAGCTCCTGTTTTCAAACTCTAATTACGTCACATCGGCAAAAGAGAAAGGAATCACTGCAGAGCTGATGGCTACGGGTATCTTACTGTTATCTACTTTCTGCTTTAGCCTTGTGTAATTCAGTGCTTTACAGTTTGTGTATACAGACTTGAATCCTTTTAGAACTCAAGGAAGAGACTCGTTTGGTCTTATTTCAAACTTCTAAATGCAGAGGTCAGCATCAGAGGTGGTTGTCTAGACTGGAATTTTAGCAGAAAAAGTAGGTAATTTTAAGGTACAAATTAATTTCAGGCAGATAGCTGGATTAGATAACATCTGTCACACATAATATGCTTTTTTTCTTATCAGTCATTGTTAAAATGACTGTTTCAGATACAGACTAAAGCATTATAGCTTGGCATTATAGTTTGGTCAGTTAAATCTGCTACTCCAGATGCATTGAAACCTTTCATTACAATACCAGGTCACAACTTAAAACTGAAATCCCTCAGAAAAAGAAGGAAACAAACCTATTTAGCCTTTTGGACAGTAAACACTTGGGTTGCTGACTCTTCTTACTGCATTTCCCAAGCTACAGAGGGCAAGGATTCATCCAGAAAGACTCCAGCGTTAGACTTCATAAGCCCTGTATGTGACAGCAGTAAGTACCAGAAGTGTCGGCACTAATTATATCTGTTTTACTTTCTTGTAGTGGGGACTCCAACAGGGCACTGAGCTCCTGGGGCTGCTGTGCAAGCACTTGCCTGGAGAGCAGCTGCTTCCCAGTACCTGCACAGCAGGCAGGCTGAGAATCCCTCTGCTCCGGATAGTGAACAGCTAGTGGTGCCTGAGCATGTCAGGATCAGCTGTGGTGAGCAGAGCTGGGAAGACTTGGTTTTGATTCCCACTTTCAACGGGAAAAATTCTATTCTGTCACCCATACTCGGGTGACATCCCTAAAGGTGTCATTTCTTTCAACTTACGAACTCACTGCTCTTGGCATGTGCAGACTTCTTTGCAATTAGAAAAAAAAAGAAAAAAAAAAAGTACTGGCCTTAAATAACCTAAAATATGTTCTTCAGTTGTACAAAATGATATTTGTGTTAAACATGAAATCACATGAGGTTATCTCAGGCCTATCAGGTCATATCATGTCATGTCAGCAGGGATGTAATATTTTTGAGCTGCTATCCAGAATGATTTGATAAAATATGACACACATCATGTCTGAACAATAAAATTGGAAAGGGAAGGTTTTGAAATTGAACTACAGCTGTTTTAGCAAGCTACTGGTTCACATCAATTTGTACAATGCAAGTACTGAATGCTGTATATAAACCTTTTCTAATTTTCTTCTCTGTTGCTTTAAAAAGTGACTGCTACTTGTCCACAGACTGCCTATCCACAATTTTTTGTTGAAATCATCTGGAAGTGTCGAAATATAGCTCTCAGATGTCCATTGGGCAAGTAAATCTATTTATGGTTCTTTGTAGTCAGATCTTCTTTGTTTCCTGCTGAAAGAGGAAACAATCCCTTTGGCTACAAGATGCTGTCTAGCAAACTGTTCTGTGGCGTTTTTTTCTACACAAGTTATTTTTAAGAGATTGAGAGTCTACTCCTTTAGTCCAGATCACATTTCTGTTTCTCAATTAATCCCAAAGACAAGAAATGGTAAATTCAGTCTGGATGCATTCAGTGCAAGAACTTGAGGCTTTGTTCCCAATAAGTCTGGCCTCCAGTTATTTAGACTGAGATTTCATCCTCTCTAAAACCGTAATTTGAGTTGATAGGGTAGTTTATAACAAGCTAAAATAATATCATCATATACTATGCTCAAATACGTGCCCCAAAGCTAGCCATTGGCCCAAAAACTTTGCATTCTTTTCTGTATCACAAACGTGTCTTAAAAAAAAAATTAAAAAAAAAAAAAAAAAGTGCAACTTCCAGAAACCATGGTAACAGCACAAAAATTTCCCTAAGTAGATGTTCAAGTAGCACAAACCATCATGATGATGTAGTGGCACAAGCCATTGCCTCATCAGTGCTGTAATGGCTTTGACACAAGACAGCAGAGGCCCCAGTCCCTGTTATTAGCACGGACACAACAGGATTGCAGCAGCACCCTCTGCTATAATAACCAGCCTTTCACATTATGTGACCTCAGCTTCACATAAAGACAGATGAGACGAAGATTAAAATTATAACCATAATACGTAACACATCTTGGAAGATTTCCTAGCATTAAGAAATCTAATTTGCTATTATCTATTATTTTGAAACTCTTCTAAAATAGGCAAGCTGTGCACTGAGCCCTGTAGGTCCTGTGGAAATCCACCCATTAAGCAGTTACTCTAGTTTCAGTTTAACAACATCTTTTTTCACTGAGAGGTACTTTTCAGCATAAATAAAGGTAATGATATCAAATCCACAGCCTCTCACATTTAAATGGTCCAAGGAGTATACACACTGCACTTTAATCCTTACAGAGCCCCAGAGCCAACAACAGCTGTGAGCACAGAGAAGCACAGAGTCCCAGGTGGCCATACCCTGAGGGCTTTTCTGTTCCTTGTCAAAGAATTAGACTCAGAGGCACTGCAAAATCCCAGGGCAGTGCAATGCATGGTGTCAGACAGTCGACTGTCACAGGGGCTTGGTTTGAGGTAGTTACTCCAGGTGTCAGGTAAAGTTTTCAAGTTTATTATGGATAGATAAGTAAAGAAAGACAAAGCTCAGTCCACAAATAAAGAGGCTTCTTTCTCTTCCCAGTTGCAGCTCCAATTCATGATAAAACAAAGTTTGTGAAAGGAGCAGTCCCTTTGCATCTTTTCTGAAGAATGGGATGCTTTTGACTAAGTTTAATATAGGTTACAATGAAAAGTATTATTCTATCGGTGGCTGTCTAAAGCAAAGAAAGTTTTAATGTTAAAAGACAACATTTTTATTATAAGAACAACTTATGTGGAAATTGCACAATATGTCAAGTACATAAACTCTTCCATGGGTCACCATCAGTGTGTGGGGGAAAACTTGAGGTTTTCTTTTCCAGTTTTATCAATTCTTACAGGAGTTATTACATTCTTTACAAACTTGAATGTGCTTAAAACTAATTTAGAATGCCCATGCACACGTAGATCTTTCCCTGTGCAGTATAACATTTTAAAATTCAAGGAGAAAACCTTCCTAGGACTTTGCGGCACAATATCTGTCAACGATTGTGCTGTCTGTCAACAGCCTCTGTTGTGGGAGTTATTCAATGTAACTCTTTTATCTACTGAAATTAACAGCTTCAACATGGAGACCAGCCCATTATTTATGCCTTGTGTGAGGCCCTTTCAATGGCTGGAAACTATTTACTGGATGTGTACCTAGCAATGAGATAGAAATTGTTTAGTTGGACTTTTCTGGACGTTTGGAGCATCGGCTCAGTACTTTCATGCTGGCCTGACTAGATTGTGTGATTATGTAATGACTGCAGCTTTCTGAGGCTTGCTGGGTGGAAAATCCAGGAGGTAGGTAATTTAGGACTACACAACAGGGAAAGGGGAGTTTAAAGAGCTTAAATATGAATCTAGATCCCAAGTATGTCCTGGGAACCACTCCCTTAACCACCTCTGCCTCCAGCAGAAAGGCTCACGGCCAGTAGGACGCAACAAAAGAGAAAGTAAATGGCTGCAACAATATTTTATGTATTTCTTGCAGGTCTTTCCAAAGACTAAGTCACTGTTGTACTGTGAAGGCAAACTGTTAAAATAGTCTAGAAAAACTGGGATTTTATTGGTAAAGGGATGAAGGATATGACAAATATTTTCTCATCATTTCTGAGAACAAAGAACAAATGGTAAAAACATAGCACTCATCCAGTGTCATTACAAATGTCTAATAAAAAAAAAAAGCTTGTAAAATGAATGCTAAAACATTATAAACTCTATAAAACATACTATAGTAGGAACAATTATAGTTATACTCAAAAATAAAATTGTTCAATAACAAAGGTGAAGCTTCATACCAAATTTTCTAACAGTTATAATAAAAGATTTTTTGTTACCTTCAGAACTTCAATCAGAGAAATTTTTTTCCTTATTGCATTGTTTTCAAGGATTATACCTTTTGTAGTCTTTATATCTGACATTTGATTTTTTTTTTTTTTTGTATATGGTAATGATTTCAAAGTTAAAGTTCAAGTGGGAAATCCTTTGAATCATGATTTTATGAAGTTCATTTTGGACAAGTTCTCTATGTGCTATTGTATTTTAGAGCAGCAATAGAGGTGATTATTTTAAAAAATCCAATTAAACTATATTTGCCCCTAAATGTCTAGAAGGTTAATGTTTACAGTCACAGATAAATCATAGTATCAGTTTCATGAGATAGGATCAATCTAATTGCTTTTAACTTTTAAATCATATTGTGCCATGAATGTACTTATTAAGAAATCGGCTGTATCGCTTGCACTGTCTTTTTATGTACATGCTTACAGCTTGCCAGTTTGGGCACAATGAATCTTCCAAATCTCAGGATGAATTACTATTTGTAAAACCTAATATCTGGGAGGCAAGAGTGTTGCTGTTATGCTCGACTGAGTTTATTCTTTAAGGGTAGAGAAGAGAAGAAACAAGTTTAATTGCCTAAAGCACCTAATCTTGGGACAGAAAACATTACATGGTTTCAAAGTCAGGCATATCCTACATGGCCAGAAGGACCAGGTAACAGGAAATCTATCTGCAGATCTTAGTTTCCAGACTAATCCCCACTACAATTAAATAAAGTAGATTCTGGTTTTAGACATTTAAAGCTGTTGAATTAACACATTTAAGCAAACTAGTGTTTGAACACTCTGAAAAATTTATGGCTGCCCATGGTCAACACTGTATTTTTAAACTTTGATATATATGGTAGGATATGAACTTCAAGAAAAAATGGTACAATTTCTTAGAAATGACAATTTAATAACAGAAATACGAAGTGTTTGATTCTGCAATTTGAACTGAGTTGGGCTTCAGTCCTGTAAGACATTTATGAAAGTAAGAAATCTCATTGAATCTGCATTTCAGAGTAAGACTATGTTGTAAAAAACTACCCATTGAGATAATGGTATTCTTTTCATCTTGAACCTTTCAGCTGCATTACCCAAATATGAATTATTGAAAAAAGTAATTTTGTTAAGTTGCTTTTTCACTGATACAGCATTTCCATAATGATGGAACCGTGAGAAAACATTTTTATCTAATAGAAAGGGAATTAAAGCCCTAATGAAAATTTTGGTGGATGAATTCACATACAAAGAATGATCTCAATCAAGTGCATTAATAAATTACATTATTATCCCAAAGGGCCTGCTATGGTATTTTTAACTATTCTGGAAGCATAGAAAACATGCTTTCAAATAATATCATAATTGCTAAACAATATTGTTTGTTTGTGTTAAGTACAAATTACTACTTGCTTTACAAATGGCAATATTTGTTTGTGGAAATTTTCAGTTTAGATTACATATTATTCCATTCAGACAAATGAATGTCAAGTTATGTTTCAGCAAATAAATTCTTTGTAAACATCGTTTCAGAAAGTCACTTATGGTTTGCTCTGTCCACCCTATAGCATGTTGCTATGTATATTTTGAAATTTTTAAGCTCCATATACTCCCTAATAGATTAAGGAAATAGAAATTGACTTTGTAAACTGTGATGAGATAGTTTGTTTCCTGGTTGTTTCATTCTAACCTTCATTAATCTTTACATGAATCTTTACATTTGTTT
>VZSR01001479.1:21331562-21511595 GCA_013398615.1 Brachypodius melanocephalos | reverse complement strand
CAGAGCCCCCAGGTCCCTGTCCAGCCACACTGTCCCCAGCCTTTGACATTGCAGGGGGTTTTTGTGGCCAAAATGCAGGGCTTGGCACTCGGACTCATTAAACATCAGGATGCTCTGTGAAAAGCCAGTTCAGAATATTTGAATATCAATGACTGGAAAAAACATGACGGTCTAACTTTTGCATTTCAAGCCATTGCTCATATACCTGTGCCATTCAATTTTTATTATGGTGTAGCTTTAGCTTCTAGGAGATTACCCAGTTAGCTAAATCCCTGCTGAATATTTATTTTTATCCAAATCTTCTTTACATTTTCAAATCCTGACTAAACAAAATTTTGTACACAGCATCTCTGCAGTGTTTGGAACACAAAAATCTCTGTATGGAAGTCCTCTGTTTCATGGCCCTACAACATGGCCCCTACTATTCCACTACTTAAGAATAGGCTTATTTCTGTAATGTCAGAAGGAAAAATAAATCTGTAACCCTCCAAGAGATTTTTTGAAATTTTCAACTTTTGCCTTGAATTCAAGCTGAGAAGAATAGAAATTAAACAATTGTCAAATGCTACATCAAGCTGTTACAGCTAATAAGCATAGCAGGAAACTTTGTAATAATAATACTTTAAATCAAAATTATTGGCAGAAAGCAAACAATCAGTGTGATTTGAGAACTTTCCATGAGAAAGATTTTCCTATGAAATAATGCTCTTACAAGCAAACAAGTTTCCCAAGGAAAAGTTTAGTTGAAAGAATAAAAAAGCGTGATTATAATTTAAAGAATGGAAATGTCTGCATCCCACCATGCGTGTAGCCCTTCTACTATCCTATGACCCTGTATGTCATAGGCAGAAAACAAGTGTAAAATTACAAGATATTGTTGTTTACATTAAGCTTTTTCTGTTGCTTAGTAGTACTACTAGTAGTAGTAGTGGTAGTAGTAGTAGGAGAGGTGGTGGTGGTTTTGTTTGCTTGTTTGTTTTTATTTTTATTTTTTTGGCCTGACAAAAGATGAAACACATTTAAAATTTTGATTTTTTTTTTTCCTGGTAAGAGTCTTACAGACAGATACAACTCTCTGGCTGGTAAGTGGTAAATTTTGTGATCATTATTTTTAATTGGAAAATTTTGTTGCCTATTTTAATATTTTTTATGGTTTAATACTATCTGTTAAAACTATGTCTACATTTTATAGCCACTTAATTATCTTTTTCTTTTTTCCCATTTTACCTTTGCGCCCCCACCCCCCAAAAAAAAGAAAACAAAAAGGAGGGGGGAATAAATTTTATATTTTATGAAAAGCAAAATACAGGGAAACACTTTAAGATGTTTTCTGAAATTTGAATAAAAGTATTAAAATGATAGTAAATAATACTAATTATAGGGGGTTTTTAATGATTCTGGGGTAGTGCAAAAAACCTACTACTTTCAACAAGGATGATGGAGAACTGTGAAAAAAATTAATATGTTTTGTTGTTTTCCTAGGTCCACCATGATTAGGAGTGAAACTAATGCCATTTAAGACAGTGTTGGCTACACTGACAATTGCATTCCTGTGTTTTGAAATGTCTAAGAACTGCTTTCCTACCACAGATTTATTTTCCAAAAAACAGGCTATCCATTGTCTCGTGTGGGGTCACACGTGCCTCTCATACTGGTTTGCCCAGCACACCTTCTTCCTCCACAATGAAATATCTGATTCATGTTCAACAGCACAGTGAACCTTCTTTATAAAATCCAGCAAAAACCTCAGCCTTTCACCATTTCCAAAGGATTGCTTTGTTACTATTCAGCAAACATTTTAATAATAGGCAGTGATCCTGCTTTTAGCATAAGTTTTACTGCAGAAACGGGCATCTCGACAAATATGACAGTGTGAGGGCATTTTGAGTTCTGTCATCTGGAGTAAGTAACAAATGAGAACTTGGCAGTTGCCATCTGATTAATTCAATTATGAATCAATATCAATAATGAAATTATAAGTGAAAGCATGAAGAGGAAGAAACCTGTGAGCATACAGACTAACAAAAGTCTGAATATGAATGACATCAACCACAACCATAGTTACATTGCAAATCTGCAGACTCAACAAGGAGGATGCAATCTGGGTGGGTAAAAGTCAACAAAAATAACTATTTTAAAAAAAAAAGCATGATAATCTAATTTCATTGCTTTTCTCAATAGAAATGAAGCATGAGGAGAAAAATACCTGCACAGTTTAGATCAATTTTGACAAATTATATAAAATCTCACTAAATATTCTGTGGAAGATTTATTGAAGTAGTTTTGGACACGAAGGCCCAAGACAAGATGAAACTACGATTTCCACACACAGACATTATGTGCTTTGTATTTTAATAGAAAATTTGTTGCTTGGGTGTTGACGGCACATTTTCAAATGCAAGATCTACCTAGAGTGGTACCTGCTGTGCCCTCAATAATGCATTTGAAATCGATCTTTGTTACATACTGTAAGGTACTCTAGTCCAAATACATGCAGCTGCTAAGACGATGGTGGCAGTTTAATTATTGTTTATAATATCTGCCCCATTTCCCTGCTGTGAATTAAGCATCACCATCTTTCCTCTCTTAAATCCCTATCTTTTCTATCAACAGTGAACAGGAAAGTATTGCCCCGACCACAAGGGTAGCAAGCTGATTATGAATTGGTCAATTGGAACAGTAATGAGCAGCCTGAGCTGTCTGTGGATGCTGCATATTGTTTATAAAGATGTTAAAGAGAACTGACTGCCTCTTGCAGCACTGCCCATGGGAGCAGCGCTGTGAAGAGTGCTAGATCAGATCTGAGGGTTTCTGCTAATTACCACAAGAGAAACACAGAGCTCTTTAAATGTACAGGTGACAGCAGAGGAAAATCTCACTGGATATGAAGAAAGAGCAGTAACAGTTGCAGTCACATTTATCTGCTTCCTCCACAGTCTTCTCTCGGCCCAAACCTGCATGGAGTGAACACAGACTTCCACCCTCTTTCAGTGCCTGGGAGCACAGCAGGGGATAGACACCACCAGCACCGAGGTCATTGTGACCCTGGGACACATCCAGCTGAGGAGGCAGCCCTGTCGTGGCTCCTTCAGCTCTGCACCACCGAGACACCTCCAGGCAAGGACAGGCACAGGACCTGCACAGCCACCCCCACGCAGTGTCTATACACCTGGCAGAAGGACTGTGTTAATATCTGAAAAGGGGATGGAGGACAGCTGAGCCCCTGCCTCTCTCTCTGGCTTTCCACTATGTGTTGATCTGTGGGTATCCTTTGGCAATCCCTAGAGCTTGGATTCAGAGACAAATCCAGCATAAGTCACTGCCGTGTCACTTACTGTAAGCCACAATATTTTGACATTGCCCGTTAAACTATTTATTAAGAGCTCATTATTTTTCTTTTTTCTCCAGCAAGAATGGCTTAATTCTTTATGCCTGTGAACTGCAGCCTGGCACAACAACAAGGCCTGAAATTCTGTTTGATTATCACTGTTAACAAACAAAAGGAGCAGTTTTCTAAAAGACTTTTTCAGCTTGGAAATATTTGAAATTGGCTGCTGGCTGAATTTGGTCTGTGAATGTTTGGCATTTCTTCAAAGCTTCAATACTCCCAACCTGAATTTCTGTACTCTTATGAATTGTGTGTTGTTATGCCCACAGGTTCAAATAGCAGATCATTCCAGTATTAAAATTATTTTCTTGTCCTTTTATTTTTTCCCTGACTATTATGGTCTTTGCATCCTTTTCACTTGAGAACTTTCACATAAAAGGAGGACTTTCAGCTGGATTAGTGATCCAATATTTTTAGACTTAGGTTTTCTTGCAATATAAACTTAGGCACAAAATCCATTCTTGATGATGGCACTCCCAAACTGTCATCACTGTGCATAAGAAGTCCAGATTCGGACTCCAGGAAGACATCAATGAGGTAGGCAACGGAGAGTGGCTCTGCACTTACAAAGCCTGACACAGACTAAATGTTTAAATGTGTTTTGTAGGACTGCCAGTCTCTATATTGGTCGAAGGTCAAAAATATTGACCCACCAGTGAGACAACACATTCTCTGGAAAATATTTCTGCAAATTTTATCTTCAAAGCAGAGGGCATATTAAAGATTTTTCCTGGAGGAAATCAACATCTTTGATTTTGTCAAAGCATCACTGATGGTTCTGACCCCCTTCATTCACACACCCACACAACACCCACTCACCATTTTGGTTAGAAGTACTGTATATCACAACTGCTTTTAGTCCTGCTTGAGCAGAACTGTGGAACTTCTGCCTGTCAGGTATAATTTCCAAAATGGTTGTGCTTTGGGTGCATAAATATATCTCGAGTTCTTTGGTGTAGATCCAAAGTTCTTCCACAGACCTGTCAGTGCTTTAGATGTACTCCCCGAGGGCTTCCAGTCCATCAGTAATCCTACTAGTTGCTAATCCATGCACTTTGCTCGACTTCTCTGTGCATGTATTCACTCAGGCTATGTCTCCAAGAAGGCCCTCAGTGGGATGCACAACAGGAAAGCAATAACTCTGACCCTCCCAGCTCAACAGAGGAGTTCAGCAGGGAACACCGTCCAGATTCGGGTCTTGGTGGCAATGCAGGAAATGCAGTAATGCTTGTCACATTATTCTGAATCATATCGAGGCAGATCAAACAGAGAGAGACTTCCTTTAAATTTCTTCTCAGTTTAGTAATTTTTCAGTAGCTCTGCATTTAAAAAAAAAAAAAAAGTGTTTAACCCTCAGGCTAGAAATCTTAGTACACAACAAATACTATTTTAGAAAGACTTGTCTTGCTGTCAGTTCACCCAGGAGGAAGCTAAATTGAGACACACTTTAGAACTTGATTCATAACATTTTGGTCACTTAATAAATAATTTCTAAGATATTGTAGTTGTTTTTTACTGACGTAGTATTTCATATTCAGCACATTTGAGAAGACCAAAAGTCACAGAAACTTGACTAAACACTTCAATTGTCACCACTTATCTTCTTGCCTTTATCGGGTTATGACAAACATGAGGCCACATCCTTGTCCAGATTGCATGGATCTTGTTGGCACCAACAGGCAGAACACAACAGGTCTGCTGAAGTCACTGAGATCCCTCCTGGATGTCAACAGCAGCAGACCCAGCTCCTACTCTTTAATTTGCCTTGCCTCAGGACAAAACCCTCCCAAACACCAATAGGGGAAGCAAATGAGAGCCCACCACCCTGGAGAACCAAAAATTTTATTAAAAAATTTCCCTCCTACTTGTTGCTTTCAATAATTCCTGTTTGTCCAAGAAATTGAAAGGCACCATTAAAATTCAAGACAGCATATAACTGGTGGTGATACCCATGCACTGAATTGAAAAGCTGTATGATAAAATTAACAAATCTTTGACCACACCTCCACCTCCTGCACACTAACTCACCTCTCCTAGGATTGTCTTGATGTTCTAAATCTCAGAGCAGCTGTAGCATCATAATACATTAAATAATTTAAAAAAATAAAAAACAGCCTGCAAAGACATTTTAATTTTTTCCCCAGGTGCAGCAGATGGTCACCCAAAATTACACAGCCCTGATGCTTGGGATGGACAATGTGCCAGAGATAGTTCAGTCTCTGAGATTTTTACAGCCCGTGAAGGAAAGAAAGGTTATGCCTAACAAAAACATTGAAAAACTATTCCTTTCAGAGCTCCCTATCAGGCAGTGCATGAACTACAAAATAATGTGTAAAATATTTGTGCATGTACCTAAGTATATGCACACATTTAAATACACATACACACACAGAGTGACCCCTGCTCAGGAGTGTCCTGCTGTTTTGCAGGACACTGGGCACACTTCTGGGATATCTGCCAGAGCACCCTTTGTTTAAATACTTTCCCTAGGGAAAGGCTTGACCTGTGGCTGCAGGCTGGAAGCTGAGGAGCTGCCCTGCACTGCTCTCTGCCAGGGCATTGGTGGCAGAGGCTGAAGGCTCAGGCATTGTGCCACAAACAGATGCATCCCTTCACACAAACTGTGTAAAGCAGCATAATTTCAGCCCCTGGGGCTGTGAGCAGCTCCTGCACATGTTCTGGCTGCTGCTGAGGGTCATCTGTGAGCACACTGCCCTACATCCATGGTGCACATGTGTGTGTGTCCTGCTCGTCCAACTTGATGTTAGGCTCTTTATTTTGGTGATTTGAGGAGGGTGTGTGCTGTTGATTCTCTCAGATAGTCAGCTGTGGGACTTTGCTGTGCACATGCCCTCGGTCTGGTGCAGAGTAACCCCATCAAAGGGGAGGGACCCTGACACCATTCCTGCACGAGCAACCTGTGCTTATCATTAGGGAAAAACACTCTTTACAGCATTACTAAATGTATACCCGTGAAACTACCCCTACAGTCTGAATTTAAAAATCTGCTTGTTAGTTGGAGTAATTGAATGAGTTTCATTGGAAATCTGTTTCAAACTATGAGACACTTGCAAACGCTCCCCTCCACTTTCTGCTTGCAGTTTCTCCTTTGTAGCTGCTCTGTTCTTCACGTTGTGCTATCCATCACCACAGTCATACGAGATTGTTTCCATCTCCATGTGGGTGGATGCTGGACCACAAAGGGCTTTGAAGACAGTTGTGTGAACATTCTCAGAGGGATCCTGCATGCAAAAAAAAGGACAGGTTTGGTTTTTTTTCCTTCAGTTTATACGTTGCTGTCCCTACAGAGAAAAGTCCCAAAGAAAAAAATTTCCTCCAGGATCATGTGCAAGGCATAAATAAAAGGAAATCAGAAATAACATTAGAGTGGTATTATCTTCCACATTTGAATTAGGTTATTATTTTCAGTGTTACCTTAGTTTCAATATTTGCATCCTCATGAAAACTTTTCTCAGAATTTAGGCAATCCTTTTTTTCAGAGACCTCTTCATTGAAATCCATACTAAATCCAGCCTTCCAGCATACCATTCTCTGTTCTTCAAAGTGTCTATCTTAGGCTGCCTGCCCAAACTCTGAGTCTTATCTCAAATAGTATTTCTATGAAGATAAGAATTCTGTGATTCCATGGGTTTTTCCAAAAAGACTCTTCCACAAAGCTACCACAAATTTTATAAACTGAACTTTTTGACATTTTCATTTGTTCTGCAATGCTTTTAAATCTTTAAATAGACAGCATTTTTTCTGTCCCCTCTCTATCCTCCTCTTAAATTGACAAATTAAAGCATAAGTTGCTCTTTAATGATTCAGCCTCTGCAGAGGTTGAATTTTGTGCTCTGTGCATGAAGAGCATATTCTATTATACCTGTTAATTCTTATTCTGCACTCAGTTTTTGAGAACCTGCTTTCAATCAGTCTTTTTCCAGGGGGACATGAAGTGGTGACTAATTTTACATTACTTCCTACTGTAGTGTGTATCTGCTGTTTCATTTCCTTCTTGCTAATGCCTGCAAATATGGCTCTCTTTATCTGCAGCTCTCTGGGAATGCTTGTGAAATTCAGCTTCTGAAAAGGATTTGTGGCATAATATCTCAGCTGGAGATATTGTAAGATAATACTTTTTCTATAGCAACAGGGAAGAAATTAGCCCATATATCCTGTGAGATATTGTGAAAGCAGTTGAGAGGGACAAACTAATTACATGATCTCCTCAGCAGAAAACAGACAGATTAAGAGAGCTACATCACTTAAAAATTGTCTAGAAAGCTTACACATGATTTTATCCCTCTTTAAATACAATGTCTTCTGACAAACCTAAAATCAGCATATCTAGCATCTATAAATCAGGAGAGGACAGGGATGGGATTTTTTAAAAGGCATATAAATAATTTGGCCTATTTATTGTATTTGGAAATCACTTACAGTCTTCTTGGAAATTTCCAACCTAAATTATAAGCACTTCTACCCAGGCTGTAATATACAGTAGACTCTTTCATTTGAGTATCTTCCAATCTGATGTATTCCTAATCACTAGATGTTAGCAAGTGCTTGACAGAATTATTTAAAAGGCAAGTACTAGGAGCATATTGTGGAGAAACTATTGGCACATGTTGGATTTTAGATTTATTTTCACTCTATATATCTGCTTTTTTTCTCTCTCTGTAAATATATGTGGTTGCATAGATAGATACAGATGTTAGGAACATATTAAACTTCTGTACATATGAATTTCAAGTGTCTCTGTTGCTTCTCCAGATTTTCTTATTAGAGAAGATTTTAACTTGTTGAAGTAAGTCACTGCATGATCTTGTAAACTCACTGGTTTCTTCTTGGTTAAACACATGCAAACCATTTTTAAATAAAAACATCTAATCAGAAGGAATAGACATTTTCATTACTGTCTACATGCCTGGTGTTACTTTAAAAATATTGCTATAAACTTCATCAGAACCCCAGAATTACTATGTCTGAAACCCAAAATATCAGTGGCAAAATTTGGGGTGCTCTGAGCTGTTTACGAGCTTCTTGTCCAGATTTCGTCTGGGATCACAGAGTGATTTAGCTTGTGAGAGATGCAGACAGATCAATTAGTCAGCTTTCAAGTTAGATCCATCTCAGACCAGCTCACATGGGTTCTTTGGGCCATGGGTAGGCAAGATGCCCTTATCCAGTCAAAATCCATTCTCATTATTAAAACACAGGAGTACTTTGGTATCATGTCTTGAGCTCAAATAAGCATTGAAACTGAATTACAGGTTAAAGAATCAACTTTTCCAAGATCACACAAGAAGCCTCAAGACAGTATAGTAAAGATTAACAAAATCTTAGTAATTTAGATATGTTATTTCACTTAAAATGTCTTACAGAGATAAAACTCCTTAAAGATAGACTCCATAAAGATAAATTATGTTTAATTACTTGGTAGTGAATCAGAAAGCTTGATGTCCGCACTCCTCATTTTCAGGCTGTGGCATTATTGTCACCTTCAGTTCATCAGGCTAGCCCCCTCTTGTACCTGCACTTTTTCCTCTTACCTGTCTTGGAAGAATCAATGTCCTTTTCTCTTCTGTGTTAATAGTCTCTGCCATATGAATAGTCTCTTCCAACAGTTTATTCCTGTGGACATGAACTTCAGGAATCTTTATATGAAAAGGAAAAATAGTCTTCTTCAAAGGGAAGAAGATAAGCAATGGCACAAAAGTTGTCACCACAAGCCACAGTGGCACTGGCATAGCAGCACGTAGTGGTGTGTTGTGATAGTGGGAGATCTGATGAGATAGAGGGGTAGATCTACCCAGGTGCAGGAAAGGCACTCACATTTGCTGGGAAAATTCAGAAATGGTGGAAGGTGTTAGTGTCACAAATTGTGTTAAACAAAGATCAGTCCAACAAGAGGAGTGAGAGGTAAAGGAAGATATTATGCAGGGTATTAAAAGTGAAGCCAAGCACTACAGAAATCAGGAACAGAAACACGGTGAGATCAGGGCAACACAGCAGTAAAATCGACTTTTTTGCTATTACTTCAAGCTTGCCACAAGATATTATGTTTTTCTTTATATTAATTTTTCTTTATTCTGTTCACTTTCTTTCCATTATTTTCCATTATTTGCTTTAAAAATGTGTTTAAAAACAGTATTTCTAGAACAATCAAAAATTGGGCAAAATTCAACCCATTCATTTATCCATCACATGGTTTTTATAAATACTTTTCCCAGAATAAAGAAAAATTATTCCTCCGTTTCAATATCTCTTATGGGCTTAATCTGCCCAAAAGTAGAAATAGCAGCTTCTATTTCTTTTGTTTCAGGAAAAGACTGGACCTTCAAAACAGGCAGTTCATGTTAACAGGAGCTTTGTCAACAGTGCAGGACAGCTGGCACAAATTGAAACTCTTTTAGGGGAGCAATTATTAACTAGCAGAAGATGCTGTCTTTAGGGCAAGAAGCCAAATAGCCTGCAGTTAGCTTGTGGATTTCAGATCTTGTTAAAATATACTCAGAAGGTTTGGTTAACCTCTGTAACAGCTTGAACTTTTTGCTGTGCTTCAGTTGTCTTGTTCATGAGATACAGTGAAAAAGAGCACAAGGTCAAGTTCACAACGACCATTTCTATACTGTCTTCCAACAAAAGATTGTTAATGTCAGATTCTGCCAGGCACTCTGAGTTTGCCCCAGTTACAGTACCTGAGGAAAAAGCTCTCAGTTCCTGGGCTTCAGCAAGACCCTCAATGTCACCATCACTCACCAGCTGAGCCAGCCACTTCGATAGAATTATCACAGAATCGTGGAATGGTTTGGGTTGGAAGGGACTCAAAGGTCAGCTAGTTCCAGCCCTCTTGTCATGGAAAAATAGATTCCACAGGACCAGATTGCTCAAAGTCCCATCCAACTCTTCTTGAACTCTTACAGGCTGGGATATCCCCAGATTCTCTGTGCAACCTTTTCCACCTCTTCACCTCACAGTAAAGAATTTCTTCTTATATTCCTCTTTGGGGAGCATTTCTGATCTGCTCATAAAATAGCCCACAAATCCATATTTTTCATCTGTGCCAACACTACTTGGGACATTTTTCTGCCAAAGATTAAACTCTATTGGTTTAGCCCATTTGCATGAAGAGCTAGTGCAGGAATAGCCGTAGGCATCAGGAGTGTGCACTCACCTTTCAAACCATCCACTGGCAGGCTTCACCCCAGGCTGAAGGCCATTCTTCCAGCAAAGTATCCTCTTTGTGGTTTGTAGTTCACAACATGGTAATCCCACGGTGTGGCCTTTCCACAGATGTGAATTCCATGGAATAATTTCTCAACTTGCTAATAGCTCCCAGACAAACAGGCAATAGGAAATGGGAAAATATTAGAAGTCCTGTGCCAGAAGGAACTGCAATGATCCCTGTTCACTGGAAGTATGTATTATTGTGAAAACACTGAGGGGGTTTTTTTTGTTTTTTGAGGGTTTTTTTGTTGGTTTTTTTTTTTTTTTTTACTGTAGAGGAAAGGCAGCTGTCAAGTATTATTTGTTGTGAAGTGACAGTCTTCATTCAGGTGTCCTCACAGCTCACCCTTGGTTGTATGCTACATCATTTTCCAGGTCAGTGCACTGACACAGCCCATCCTTCCCTGTGACCCAGCTCCTGCACACCTGAGGGAAAGATGTTCACTGGTGAGGTGGATAGTGCTTGTATTCAGTCCTCTGGGGCTGGAAAGAGTTGTGCCATGATGCCGTGAACATACTAAAGCCCAGCACGGCAGAAAGGGAGTATGGTGCAGGAATCAAAGGTTGGTGTCCTGTTCAGTAGGTCTGAGACTTGGCAGACTAGGGCAAGCAGGGGTGAGATTTTGGCATTAGGGTGGGTGGTCCTCACTGTCCTATAAATCCTTAAATGCCAGGAGGGCAAGAATCCTCACAGCATCTCTGCTATCTATAAGGGATCCAATGCAGAAGAACTATTACATATCTTTCCTGAACAGTGGAAAATGATCTCTCTTCATTGATTGAGTCTCCAGATAGTCCAGATTCTTAATAACTGACTAATGAGTTTAAAACTGCAGAAAAACTTGGTTTCTTCACATTTAAGCAGCTCCTGCTGAGAAAACATTCCCTTTGGCACACAGGCGCCAGCTGCTCTGATAAGAAGCAGCCATGGGAGAATCTGGTTTTGAGGATATCAGTATGTTAGATTAATTTCCCCCTTTGTGGCACTCAACACCCCTCAAAACACTGCTCGAAGAAATTTCGTTTCGTTCAAGTGTCTGCTTTGGAGTTTTATTCTTCTTCCTCCTCAGTACTTCTTGCATAACTGGTGCTGTCCAATTAACTCAGAGCATTCCTGCAGTCCCACCACTGCCTGTCCCCCATCACCACGTTGCAAGGAGTTTTCAGACACAGAAGAGGCAGAAAGCTCTTATCTACTTCTGGCTTTGCCCTAACTATTTAAATGCATGTATCCCTTCTGACTCCTCTGTACTGTAAGCCTTTACTCTCCTAGGGCTGTCCTGGCACAGGAATCTTTTGTGTATCCCTGCCCTGAAGCAAGACTCCTTTGGCAGTGTCTGCAGTGCTGCTTTTCTCTGGGCACTGCTTTAAAACACAGCTGTGTGCTGATGGGTGAGAGAAAAAGGAGCAGCATATGCAGCACTCTGTCTAATGTAGGCATCAATAATACAGTGAGCTTCCAAATTGCAGAGAAAAAGCCAATTTTCACCAAGTAAGCTGTGAGTGTCAGGCTTTTGGCAGTGGTTTTGGGGAGTTTTTGCTGGAACCTACTGCACTTTCTCCTATATACCCAATGAAAAATTGTTACAGGTAAGATCAGCATCGTCTCTGAACAAGGACCACTCCAAGTTTAAGCAAGAGATAGTTAATTGCTTCTCTTGAAACAATGAGCACATTGCAAAATTACTTGTGAAGGGGAAACATTATGAGAGTCAGGTGATCAAAATTGTTATATTCTGTTACTTTCTTAATTAATAAAAAAGTGACATAAAAATATGGGCATATTTATGTGATCATCTTTCTCTGTCAACTACTTTTAATAATTATTTGCAAAGCAAAAGAGAAATAAAAAGAGATAACCATTTCTTAGAACATATTTTGTTGTAACTTTAGATTGCTATTTAAACTGAGCAACAGATGAGTGTATTTAGACAATGCATAATCATTCAAACTTAGCCAACCTGAAATCCAAAACAGTGCTAGATACAAAGTACTTGCACAAAAGTTGGAGGGCAAATATCGGGGTACAGGTTTGAATTTGTACATTGTGGTGTCCTAAGGTGCAAACTCTACCTGGATACCCCAGAATTTAGAAGAGAGACCTTTTTCTTTGTGTTACCACTGATATTTTTCTTGACTCAATACTAAACTTCAACATCTTCACTTTCTCACCAAACAGTATAGGAATGGCACATCTGAACAGAGATGTCGTACAGGATTTAGCCATGGCCTGGCACTGTTTGTTAGCACAAGAAAAATAAAAAATTGCTTGTTCTGTTTGGACAAATTCCAAAGCCATTCAGGTCACAAAGTCTTTTAAGCTAATTATTCTTTTGTAGTTCAATTAGCTATATTCTGACCTTTCCACAAATATAATGTGGTTAGGGAACTACAGCACCTTGATTGAATGAATGATCAAAAACTTCCTAGTGTTCTATGGTGACAATAAAAAACTAAAAATGAAAAGCACATAGAGGACTACTTGCCTACAAATTTGCAGAGAGAAAATTTTAAAAAACAAATACCTGTTTTATTGGACTGTATTTATGCTCATGTCAACCAGTCTGGCAGCCCAAACACCAATTTCCATACTATATTCATAGTTTCCACTCTGGAATCCTGCAGTAACAATCAACTCTTAGGGAACTATTCTTGAGACCATCAACATAAAATTTAGATATGTAACCACTTTCTTATAAGCCTTCTCCTCCTTTTCTATATCGGCTGTGACGCGAAATTGCCTCCATGCAGGTGAAAAGCTGCCCTACTACATTCAAAGCTCTTGTGTGAACACCATCATGTATGATTAGAACTCTGAAAATCCATGGAGATTCCAAGGTCAAAGCCACAGAAGTTACTGAGTTCCATATAAATCTGTAGAAAAAATACCATATCAAGGAATTTGTTCCAAGTCGCTACTTCAAGCTTTCTCTTTTCATCTCCTGTTTTATTGTCCTATCAGCATTCATCCCTTACAGCATTGTTCTGGTTAAAAATTACACAAGTTTGGACTCATGCCATGTCTTTCATTGGATTTGCCTATCAAACCAATGTAATTATCCATATCTGGTCCCACTCACAGCTGCATTACTCTTCCAAAGCAAAGCTTAAAATTCATTTCCAAAATTCACCAAAAATTCCTGGGAGTTATTACCATACATTTTTTGCTGGATATTTATAGGCTTAAATATATATTTATATCCCAATTACAGCATTTTTCTACTTTGCTTGTTTAAATGTAGCGTAATGTGAGAAATTAAAACCAGGAAAACAGTTGTTGTTATTTAATGTGTGCAAAAAGAAAAAAAGAAAATACTGTGGCACAACACCTCAGCAAGATGAAAGCAATTTGGCATATTTTAATATGATTATGCTAATCACCCAATTTTCTTTTCTTTCATATTTTTTCTCATCCTCATAAATATCCCCTCCCTCCTGTTCCACATTCTGAAGAGTAAAAGTATCTTGAGCTGAAAAGCCAAACTTGTCACATGAAAGCTGATACCAAGCAATCAATTGAAAAGTACTTAATTTTGCTAAACTTTCTACTGATTAATAACTCTATGACTCAGCTGGATTTTGATACCTGAAGCCATTTCTCCATCTGGCAGACCAGTTATCAACTTCTCCTTCTTTAAAACCAGGGTTCCCCAGCATCGTTCTTTCTGAGAAATACATAATACACAAATTATGTCAATACACAATACACAAATTATGTCAATACACAATAACAATTGTGCACAAGCAAAGAAAAATACAGTAAAAAAAATTCATGCCAATGGCTGAAATACAAAACACAAAAAGCAATTATCTATCTTTCCAGAACATTTTTAACATCTGCTTAGCCATCCTGCTATTTTTGCATACTTCTTCCTCACCTATGCAATCAGCTGCAAAGCAAAGAAATCTGTAATAAATATAAATACATATACAAAGAGTGATAAACAAATCTTAAGTGATTTTGCAACCATGTCAACAAAAATTCAAATAACAGAGCTCTAATAAGTGCTTATACCTTATTAACATGGGCACAAGAATATTACCAGTTCAAGAACAAGAACTATAGATTTCTCAGTTTCATCAGCGCATTTATGAAATTTCTTTGTGTTTATAGTTTGCATTTATAAGATAAAAAGACGTTGTTTCTTTTTTTCTCCAACATTATCTGTCTTTTCAAACCAAATAAGTCTTTTCACTATTGAAGGAAAGAACCTTTACGTAAACAAACCTAGTAGATACTCCTGTGTAGAGCTACCACAGAAACTTTATTTACAAACACTTGTTCTATCATGATAGGATAGATGACAAAATACCTGTGTCATGTCACCAGAAAGTTTAGAGATTAGGTATGGACAAGAATTCCAATAAAGTTGTATTAGAAACAAGATTTCCCTTTTACATCTAAAGAAATAATCATCAGAGTACGGTTTTTAATGGAAACATCTTTTTCTTTTTTTGATGACATTACAACTGGCTTGTATCAGTGCTGAACAGTAACTTCATCTATAATATAAACGCAATCTTCCCCATTACTACCTGAGTATTGCAGCTTTGCTCATTTCTATATGCAGCAGCATTCATTATCTTGTTCTTTTATGCATTATCCAATTTCCCAATAGATCTTAATAGCTATAAAACTTGTCCTCACAACTTGGTCCTGAAATAATTAAAATGTATGACACTTTTAGATATACAGTTTCATTTTATGGCTAAATTGGGTCCATTCTGGGGGTTGGGTTTTTTTATGCCCACAGTTAACATATATTTAAGCTCTATTATCTTGTCTCTTGGTGTGGTATATCTCAGATTTTGCACTGCTTCTACCTTGCCTTTTCAAACTGAGTCAAACTGGAATTCTTGACCTAGAAAACATGCTTAGTTTTGGGGTCCACTTGAGTTTTGTGTAAAAAAAAAGAAGGAAATATCTTCAAAACCAGGATAGGCTGTGAGAAAAGCATTCAGTTCTAACACACTGTGATATGCTTTTGCACAACTGTTTAAAAGAGAGAGGGTACCCTTTTCATTACTCCCATGCAGGACCGACAGGTCTACAACTCTCATCTGACAAGAGGAAAACAATACCCTTTTGTTTATTTGTCTGGGAGATGAGGGAGCAGAGTGTGGCAGCCACAGTTGCATGGCTCCTCTGGGGCATGACAGCAGGGTTGGCTTTGGTTGCTGCAAGGGCAAGAGTTTGCTTCCAAATGTTTGGTTACCTCGAGGTGGCCTCTTGGAGACACACTTTCTTCCCCATGATCGTTCCTGGGTCAGTGCCACCATTGTCTTTGTGCCAGGCCAGCGAGGAAAACAAGATTAAGGCTTTCCAGAGAAGGAAATCAAAACATCTACAAATGTCCTTTGCTGGGTGACTATAAAAACAGCTGGATGAAAGGGAAACTAAATTTTAGGAAAATCAATTATTCAGGGAAATCCCAAGTTTTCATCAGGAAAATGTCACAGATGCACTTGAGAGAACAAGGATAGCTGTGCCTTGTGCTTCCAGATGAGAAAGCCATCTGTCTGCACCCATAGGGCCACCAGTGAGGAATGCAAAGGAGGCCCACTTCAAGAAAGATGAAACCTCTTCCTGCAAGTTTGTACATTTCAAAGGTGATGCTGCATTTTAAAAGAGCATTTTAAAAGAACTGTAGTCCAGTGAATTTTGGGCAGAGCTGCAGAGCATCTCTGTCAGAGATGTGATCTCTACTAGGAACCAGTGGCTCTTTATTAGGGCTCTTAAGCCTGGCTCCCATTCCACTCTTGCTTGACATCCACTTTGGGAAAGACACAACCCTCCAAGGGTAGTAGCAGAGTGAAGATCAGAGAACTGCACTCAGGCAAAATGGTAGCTTGAAAATATACCAACCCACAGGCTCAGACAAAACCAAACCTTGTTTACTGCATAATTACCTTTCATTCTGCAGCTCCTCAGAACTGCCTTTTGTGTTATCAGCTCCAACAGTTCCACACTAGTCATGCTCAGGCTTGTTTGAATAATGGCTTCTATTCTACTCATTCCCCATCCACACATAAAGCCAAGAAACTCAGTTAAGCCATGCAGGAGGCAGGGAGAGAAGGGGAAACTAACAGAACTCAGCCAGCCTTAGAAAATCTTGGCTATGTCAGTTTGAGTGACTTGTAGCTGAGAGAACCCTAAAGAGATTATTTTAAAAATTATATTTTCAAGGCCACTTTATTTTTCAGGGAGCCTGACATCTGAACAATAGCAATGAATGAGTGCCCCCAAGCACACATTGCTGTTTTGAATTGCATCTGTGTGTCTGACCATTTACTTCAGATTTCTCAATCTGTTATGGCAGGAAACTGGAATAGGTGTGGGACATAGGTGTGTGGCAAAGGCCCCGATTAGAAATAGATGGTTACAGGCAGAAAACTTAAAGCACAGTCGAATACATTCTTTTCTGAAACCGCCATGTAATTACTTGTTTCTGCTGACACTGAGAATTTTCTGTAATAGCAGTGATGAAGATATCAAGTACATGAGGAAAAAATGGTCTGCCTTTGAGTCTACAGTAAATGACCAATATCTTTTGCCAAGGGAAATAATTTCTTATTTTTAAAATGTAGCCTTTAGTATGTCCCTAACTTTTCCTCTATTTCATTATAATGTATAATTACTTACTCCTGCCATTGTCCAGTCCTCTTTAATGTAGTGTCAGATCCTACCCCAAATATTGATGTTTCTGCCATCTCGTGTTTCCTATAAGACATCAAAATGATATTACTGTCAAGGGGAAATAGAGATTAGCATCTAGCAGTACACAATGGCATTAGCATCTGGCACATATCTACACAATGCATATATGTGTATATATTCCCACTTACAGAGCCTCATCCAAAACTGGGATGGGAGGAGGAGGAGGGCATTGGTGTTGTCTGTGTTCCTGTGCACCCTCTGTGTGTCTGCCTGTCAATTTTTGTGTGTATGTGTGTGTTACACACCTGCAACCAGAGTGCTTGTTCCTACTGGGTCAGTCCTGCCACTGCTTGGACCTCAGGCATGGAGCTGCAGCAGCCTCACCTCTGTCAGGAGACTCAGATTCAGCTCTGCTTGCCTCAACTAACTCTTTCTCTGCTTACAAATTGCAAATATTTGAATGAAAACTCTCACATATCACTGAATCAACTGATTAATGTTATCAGCAATATAAATATTTGTATGGAAAGACCTTCGTGCTTGTGTTTAGTGAAGTATCATCAAAATCAACATTATTTTTTCCACATAATTCATCACTACAGATTTTACCCAGCCACTTTATATTTTTAAACATAATCATGGAGAAGGGGCTCCCAAAGCAATGAAACAAAGGCAGTGATCCAAAAGTGTAAGAGGCAGAATTTGAGCTTAGAAGAACAATCAGGTGTGGCTGAACACGTGGTTGGATGTTTAAGAAAGCAAACAGACTCTGCAAAACATTGTGGATTTTATATAATTAACATAAAAAGATTTCTGACACTATGAGGATCATTGGCCAAGAATTAGTTTCTACAACAGGTTAGCCAAAAAAAGAAATATTAAATACCCTGCTGTGGCTCATCAGAGTAAATATACAAAATAGTACAGTGTGTGCTCTAGAGCACTTTGTGTGGCATTGGGATAATGCCTTAAAACACTCCCTCTGTAGTATTCTGACAGTTTATCTTTTGAGGAAAAAAAATGGCGTAATTGCTGTCTGTTTTTCCACATTATGACCATTAATTTGTTTCAGTCCACTTTCTTCCAGTCCTCACCAGATGTCTGTGAGATAATAGAGGACACATCCTCAGCTTGTGGAAAACGATACCCCTTCACTATGGTCTGTGCTAACACCCCACAAGCATGCCCAGGGTCTCTGTGCACTCTCAGCTCTATTTTTGGACCCAGATGAAGTTGCTTCTTCCTAAAAGACTTCTTCACACTTGTTGTGGTTCCCTGCTTTCTAGTCAGACGGTCTAGAGTAGAAGAGGTACTGACATAGTGTTAGCTCGATCCCATTATGAATTTTTCCATACTCTTTACTCCCAGACTCACAGTTCAAACACCCACTGATAGGTGACAGCCTTCCTTCTGTCACTTTTAGCTAAATCGTTTCTACCTTCAAGTGCCTCTGTCCTTTCTTAGTGTGACTTCCACTCTTTCCAGCCGCACCTTGACTAATGCATTTTTGTCCAATGTAGTTATCTGGACATAAACAGTGCTTCTTTTCTTTTCAAGGCAAACATCAGGTGAGTTGCTTCTCTGGGCATGAAATCCTCTGAGAGCTTTAATGCTCTCCTTCAGCACCTACTGTGCACACACTGCTTGTGAGTGCACACGTGCCAAGCAATGCCCTCCATCTTCCCTCGTTTGTCTCTTCCCAAGTGTTTCCAGTGTCTTGACGTGTACCACTCCCCTCACTGCTTCCTGCAGGCTCCAGCACTGTCCCCTGTGTGCCTTCCTCCCCCAGGTCTTCCTCTGCAGTGTTCTGCATTCTTTGTCACACCTGTGGGGTTAGGACACTGCCTGCCTTTCTTCAGTGCTCATCCCTTTGCTCAGAGAAGACACCACTGGCTAAATTCAAGGTCTCCAAGTGCTGCCTCCATGGGATTACACCCCTCGGAATTTAGGAGCATTCTGATCTCCTTTTTGGAGAGTTTGTTGCTGTTTCTCTCCATAACAGCAAGACTGCAGTTCTCCTTCTGACAGCAAAAAAAGTCTTCCTAGGATTTCACTTATTTCACACTTTGCCTAATGATGAATTTAAGTACACACATCCTCTGCAGACACTGCTGTGTTTCTCAGACTGCGTTGTAGCAGGTTCATAGTTTGCTTGCACTTCCAGAGTTAATTGAAAGCTGTCATGTTCTTTAGTGCTAGTCATTGTCAGGAATAAGGACACTGGATTTTTTCCACTCCACTGGCAGCCACAGCTTGCAAATACAATATGAAACTCTGATTAAACCACTTTTCTGCAGTTCAAGCTCTGCTGATTGTTTTAGTCATTCTGTCTTTTTGCTCAAGCCATTTCCATGGTTTATTTTATGTCCAGTACCAGGTATAATTCAGTAATCATTAAGAAGGGAGGGCTGACAGTGTTCTGCCTCATTAGGTGCCTGAAGCAAGGGCACTCCCTGGCAGTCCTGCCCATGCCAGCTGCAGGAGCCCGGGGAGCCCTACACTGGGCTCCCCCAAACACCTGGATCTCAACAGACCTAGCTGAGAAGAAACCTAGCCAGGGAAAAAATAGTTAAAATACAGCTGAACTAGTACCTTGCACTTGTTTGGGTTTTGGGGTTTTTTTGTTTGTTTGTTTTTTTGGGTTTTTTTTTGTCCCCATAGCCCTCTAACATTTGTGCTACCAAAGTGCCAGTACAGCAAAGTGCCAAGCAACCACGGAAGGGACCTGCTTGAAAAAGGGTTTCCTCCAAAGAAATTCTGGTAGGACTGCAACCTGAGGGCTGGATTCTGCCTGGTCTGAACCACAATAAAGTGCTGGAGCCAGCTGCCATTGTACAGCCTTCTGCTGTGGCCACAGGAAAGAGGGGTAAGTAGGATGCTCCAAGGGACCATGAATTAAATATTACTTGCCTTGAATCTGAGGAGGGAGGCAGAATTGGGGGCATCCATTAGAGCACACCTGCCAAGATTTTTGTGACTGGAGTTAAGCTTGCTAGCCAATCCTTAGGACCACACAATTTAAAGGTATTATTTCCAGCATGTGACACATAGCTCTTACCTAGTGTCCTGGAAACCTTAGGGAAAATGTTTGGGTGAATCTGCTTACTTCATGTGACTTCTATATGGAACAGCATCACCAGGGTTTGTATTCATTGTGAAAGGCCAGGTGCAGTATTTTACAAATAGGTATTCAAACACAAAGCTATTCCATGTTTTTATCTGTGACTATGGTGTATTTTAACTTTCAGAAACTTTAACTGAGAAAGGTACAGTTGTTAAAAAAGAAATTAATCACTCTGGCTGAACTTTAACACCCATTCAACATCTAATTAGTTGAATTAGAGCCACTTTGCAAGAGAGTCAATCAATTCTCTAGCTTTAGCTGCCCCAATGGTTCTGAAATTTGATGATGTTATCATTACTGCAGAGGAGACACTCAGTTAGCATTTTAATAAGTACGTTTTTCCCTGGCACTTTACCTCCATACCAGGAACTATCATAAGTCAAAATATTATCAGAAAAATGCAGACTCTCCTGGGCCAGAACTGTGTCCACATCTGAAAACTTTCCTGGTAGAAAATTCTTATTACTTTCACATGGATCAAGAGCATTATCATCAACTGAGTACCATGATGTGAAGACTGAGAAGCTAATTAAGAGGACAGAATCTGAGCTGCAGTAATACCTTTGCAGGAAAAGCTCAAAATGAATTATTAAAATTCTCTATTCACATATGAATACATGGTGAGATGAAAGTGTCTCCAGAGTTTTAAACTAGCCTTTAAACACAAACCAGACGAGTGCTATGCTGCCAACCTCCTCCAAGTTAAGCAAATACGTTTGATGTTTCACAGGAGCACTGTCAAGTGAAAATTGAAGATTTTGGTTGAAATTTAAAGCATACCAGTTAAAAGGATATATGTACATACAGAAAGTCTAGATTGGTTCAAATTCTTGACTCTTCACACTATTCCTTTAGGAAGAGAAAAAGAGTTTCTTGTAGCTCTAAAATTGCTTGGTCTGAGTTCTAGTCTTTTTGTTTTGCTGAAAAAGTTATATGGAGGGAATGGTAACTCTGCTTCTCAGAACCTGTCTGTCCAGTCCCTCTCAGGTACATCAGTGGCCTTCCAGCATGAGTTCACTCTGTGTTATTCTTTAAAAATATTACTCTAATTTTTTGTGGTTTCTTTACTGTATGTTACTGCATAGATGGCATGGACCAAAAGCTCTTGAAAGCTTCTCCATGATATTTTCAAACCCTTCTAGCACACAATCACCATGGACAAATCCGCTTTTAAAACACAATGTTCAGAAAACAGAATGAATGAAAACAAAGGTTTAGAATAAAATTTTTACATGTACCATGAGCCAGCCACGGTGTCAGCTTTCATTCCTGTTGTAGAAACAATTCTGTTCAGGTCTGTTGTAGAAACACTTGCTGTTGTGCCAGACCAACCTTATTTGTTGGAGTGCTGCGGTGCTCCACCTTCTTTTTTGAGCTTAGTTTCGATTTTTTTCTCATGTGATAACTTTGCATAAATGTTCCTACCACATTTGTTTCAAACATATCCTCTCTCTGGAACTTCATTTTACAGATAGATCTCACTAAAATACTGAGCTCCTGGAAAACAAAGCAAGCCAGCATTTCTGAAAGACGGTGAATTATCAGAAATCATTATCTCTTTCACCTCTACAGCATCCCCGTATGCTTTAAAAGTTGTTTTAAACATTTAGGTAGCTATTTCAAGAGAAGGGTGAGGATAAATTAAGAAAATGGAAATGTCCTGAGCCATGTCTGTAACATCACAGTGGGAGGGAGCACCAGTTTTGATCTCAGGAATTGCCTGCAAAGGAACAAATTGGGGCTTCTGTTGATGCACAGGCATCAGCAGTTGCTGTCAGCAGAATTACTGCAGGATTTCTTCTCTGGGTGACAAAACCAAGAACCTCAAGAGAATCAAATATAGTGGAAAATGAGCTAGAAGATTCACAGGGAAATTTTCTGGAAGATTTGAGTGGGAGGAAAAAGAAAAATTAGGTCATGCAGCCAGCAGGGAAATTACATGGAGAAGGGAGGGGCCAAAGAAGGACATAGATTGTAGCTTTTATCACTCTTTAGACAGTAATGGCATTCTGGTATTCTCAGAATTACCACATCCTTAGCATTTACCTTCTTAATTAATGTACTCACTTATTTATAAATATCTTTGTTTATGGATCTTGGAAGTTCTATCATTTCCTCAGATATCTAAGGAACCAAATCTAAGGACCAAATCTTATATAGATTCTATTGCCACTTCCATTCATGGAAATTAGAGCCCCTGCCTTTGATATAATTAACCCCGCAATATCCCTAAGCAGGAAACATGAAACTGTTATTTTCCTTTTCATTTTTGAAATGTGATCTAGCAAAATTTCCTGTTGAGTTTTCAGAAGTTTTAGGTCTACAACTAGTAATTTAGGCCTGCAATGATGCCAGTAACCTCTTGCAGAACAGATGTTTGAATCCAGGACCTTGAATTTTTAAGTAACTCCCCTAATTCCTGAGCCATGATGTTTTTTTATAGTCATTATGCAAAAGCTCACAAATCCCAGTAAGATATGACATGGTTGGTTTTTAACATTCCTTATGCCAGTCAGCTGCACTCCTTTCTATGTGTCTTCTCAGTTCACAGTCTATCAGATATTTGATATCAAATAAGCCAGCCTCTGAGAATCCCAAGGGACAAACGTTAAGTAAAGGAGATGAGGCCGTGAAAAGGAGAGACATTTCTCCCAACAAAATCAGCTCTTCAGTCAGAGCTCTGTGCAAATGTGTGCATTTAGATCTAATCCTCTACTCAGACTTTTTGCTTCCCCTCCCTGAAAATGCTCTGGTATCAAGACAGTGACCCTGCACATGCTAAAGCAAAGTCCTGGCTCATACAGATTGAGACCTCGTGGTCATAATGGCCTCTGGAGAGGAATGAGGACAACAAGCCATGGACGTGGTTCAGCAGAAAATTTAATTCTCCATGTTAAGCATCTTTAGGAATTGTGCCTCACTCAGCTTAATGCATTTGTCCTTCACATTCATGGACACAGGTTTTTAAAAGAGGAAAAATGGAAGACAATGAATGAAGAATATGCAGGGTACTGGAAGAGCTAATCTGCTTTCTCTCTCAGTGTATGTATGAGACTTAGAAGAAAACAACATACCTTGACATGAGCTAATTTCTTTTCCCTTCTTTTCCTGTTAAAGATTGCAAAATAGTGAATTATAGAGCAGCACATTCATAGCAGATTAAAATAATTTTTTCGTGCAGACAATAATAAGTGTGTTGAATAGTTTACTGTTTTAATAGATTTAGATATAACCCTGGAGGTAACATTTGTATTTGAAGGTACGAGAAAAAGCAATTAAGGTAACTCCTTTTTTACATTCCAGCCCTTTAGGATATTTATATGCCATGGCAACCAGACAGAAGTCAATGGACCAGATCTAAAGTTTGTAAAATTCAATGGAGAAGTTAATAGGACCAACTCACTTAAAACCTGCTGGACACCTAACCCAGGACCTGCAATGAAAGTACCATGCTTCCTTTTATTTATTTCTTTACAAGTACTTTAGCTTTGTTTGCTGCAGTTTTCCTGACATGCTGGTCCAGGTCTGTCTGCTTCTGGGGGAAGATGGTGGTGAGTGTGGCCTGGGGGCTTGTTGAATGCAGCCCCCTCCAAGGCTGAGACTGGCAGCTGCAGCAGAAATACCCTAGGGAGGAGTGCACACCCCCAGGAAAGGCTCTATCATTTGCACAACGTTTCAATGCAGTTTTCCCAAGGAAGAGGTGTGGCCTGAGCATCCCTGAAAGTGGATGGAGTGCTCAGTTCCCCAGCCAGACTGCAGAACAGGGACTTGCTCAGCATTTTTTAATTTTTTTATTATTACATTTTGAGCCACCTAGATAGCCTGAAAAAACTCTCAAGGCAGATATTCCCTAGATCACACCCTTTCCATACCTCAAATCCCAAAAAACTACACTTTGCTCTTGATTAAAACGGTTTCAGATCTCTCTACCAGACACTTGATTCCCTCCCTAAGACCTTAAAGACCTTGTAGCCCCCTCCCAAGCTTTGCAACTGATTGTCTGTGTAAGCACAGGTCTGAATAGACTTCATTCTTTTACGTGCAAGCCTATATGCACCTAGTGCAATACATTTCAACAGAGCCTGCAGAGAAAGAGGAAGCTTTATTTCATCAGTGTGACATCTGGAGACTCACAGACACCAGAAATTAGTGTTATAAACTTGTCAGCAGGTGATGTGTGGCTGCAGAATTATTCCAGCACTACCCCTTGTGTCCTTTGAAAGAAACATTAAAGAAGAATGGAAGTTAACTATGCATGAGACGCACTAAAACCACATGCTTAAATAACACCCATCCACTCATTTTTCCTGTTTCATTTCAGGTCACTATTTTCTTCCTGAGTATTTTATTTAAATGCTCGCACTGTGAGTCTTCTGAGCCTTACAGGAGAGCAGCTTTTTAAATCCTTGCAACTGGACTAAAACATGGAAAAGGCAACTGTTTTAAGCTTACATTGCACATGATCATCTGTTGCAAAATATGCCAAATAATGGAGAGCATTTTCCCTCCTGGCTTGATTCAAATCTCCTAGCAGGGTGATCCCATAATGATCTCCCTTTCCACATGCCCCACAATAACTCCATGATCTTACACTGGTTTACCCTGCAGTGTCTGGGCCACGTGCTCTATCCACTGAAACAAATGGGAAGCTGCCCTTTTTTTAGAGCACACAGGAAGAAATTTAGGTGAACACATATCAAGGGACAT
The DNA here is from genome assembly GCA_013398615.1 of Brachypodius melanocephalos. Classification (NCBI taxonomy): domain Eukaryota; kingdom Metazoa; phylum Chordata; class Aves; order Passeriformes; family Pycnonotidae; genus Brachypodius; species Brachypodius melanocephalos. Next base: position 21,486,488 of record VZSR01001479.1, on the reverse strand, counting down.
ATGAAATATTTCTGCCAAATTTTTATTCTTTATCGCATTTCCACATAAAATAAACATATAATTTTTTTCACTGGAAAAACAACCTATATAATTAATTGAGTAAAGATGAGTAATTCTATTGATTTAGCTGGAATATGCAGCAAAATGCAACGTAATGCAGGTTTCTGGGTTTGAGATACTTTCCCTTTAGAAATATTAGATATAGTTTATAAATTTTCATATTTTCAACTTTCATTAAATTATTGTCAAGAATATATCATTATAAAAAATGGAAAAAAAAACCACAACAGATGAAAACAGGTAGGATATCTTCTCAATTTGAGGAAATATTTCCTATGAGACATTTGAAAAGATATAGATCCTCAGTGAGAAAATTAACCTTATAAATAAAAAATAAAAGCAGTGAATGTAATTGTATTAATCATCTTTATAATTTTGAAATTTGTGTTGACAGTATCAGGTCTGATATTGTCTGAAATCAGACACTTCTCTGAAAGTTCTCATAAAATCTGTAGTTTCCAGGTAGGAGGGAAAATTCTCTTCAAATTAACATGTATGGTCTCTTCAGCTTATTAGGCAAGAATCTGATGTCTTGTGGCACAAATCTCTTGAGCATTTTCTGTGAGTTACATTCGATTTCCTTCTCAATAGCAGTGCAACAATATACCCACAGTACATATTTGTTGTAACTTAATGTGATTTCATGTAAAAATCAGAATTAAGCAAAGCTATAAAGGTCAATTCAAGCTGACCACAGTCTCATATTTCTTACTAGAGAAAATTCTGACTGCCCTGGTGCTGTAGGTTGAGTGTGAGAGGCAAATTTTCCTTGCCAGGTCAGGATCAAGAGATTTTCAGTGTAAATAAACATCCACTTTAAAACTTTTCTCAGCTGGACAACCACACATCCGATTGTCAGTCAGCAGAATCTGTCAAGGACCTTTCCATAAGAATAATAGCTTCTAAAGATAGAGTACGAAACTGATAACAATGGGTAGATCAGTCCTGGACCACTTGTTTGGAGCTACATGTGTGTCAAGTGTTATTCTGAAAAGGATAAACACGGTGGAAAAAGAGGAATTATGGCAGCAGCTTGGTTTTTAGCAGAAATACCAATCTGGTCTGATCTGAAATCAGTACAGAAAATGCATTTTTGGGTTTTCTCCTTTATTGAAAGTCTTTCAAAAACAAATGTCATCTTGCAGCTGGAGGTAGGGGGAAATTTCTCCTACAGCTATGCTGCCTTTTGTGCCCAGGGGCAGCATTTTCATATCTCTGTAACACTCATATCAATGGGAGAGATTCTTACCTGTTATAATTGACATAAATCTGTAATGTTCCCCTGAGGATGAGCACAGCAGCTCTTTCTCTGCACATTACTGCTTCCTGTGCTGTTACAGATCGCTGTACCTAATGTTATTTGACTGACTTTGATTCAATCTGCACAGCACCAGTATTAATGACAGTACACCTCAAAACATCCTTGTAAACATTTTCCGATGTTTGTCTCCAGAAACATAATCTTGGTTGGTCTCATATTAATTGGACATTATCTCCAGGAATGTTATATGGATGAAAACAGCTTTCAACCTTTGTAATAGAGACTATCAAATCAGTACACAAGTTTGCTTCTCTATAAACCGACTGCCATCCTGTTTTATGGTGATACCTACACATACTGCGGGAACAATGACAACAACATACGTTGTATTGCTGTCTCCTCACAGCTGTCAGGAGCTCATTTCTGAAGGGATCCAAATGCCAGCTGTGCAGATTTGCTGGAAATAGTAGAAAAGCACAACAAAGAAAAAAGTGAATTCATTTGGAGTTCGCCTACTGGGAAGAAAACCCTACTTATCATCAGTAGTATTTTTCTCTTCATTTTTCTTCTATCCAAGAAAGTGTCAAATTTTCCCATAGGAAATTTGACTCCATTTTCCTTAAACAGGGCCTATTGTCATTTACAAATTAACAGAAACTACTGTCAGCAGGGTCTACCTTTAATTGTATAGATTATTAATATTGTAGAACTTGCATACCAGTATACAAAGAAAATTATGATTTATGGGAGATACCAAAAGGTTTTTGCTATATTCACAGTTATCAAAGCCAAGAGTTTTTCATCAATATTTTCTTACCTTTTTTTTCTCTCAGCATTTAATGGTGGAAAAAAATTCCAAGAAAGCTTGGAGGGATGTGTGTTGTGTGTGTGTCTGTGGACATTTTATATATCCACAGGTGTTAGGAGAGCTTTATTTGAGAGTATATGAATTTTTGTGGTATGTGAATAGAAGTCAAACTATCTGAAGCAAGTGTTGAAGTTCTTGAAATTTGGAAGCAGAAGCTCAGGAAGCTACAACCGCCCACAGAAATGAAAATAGGACTGAAAGTAGAAATATATGTTTAAAAACTTAATTATATTTTTATCTTTCACAATTCTGGGGCATAACACTTTCATTCTGCTATGAGTTTGATATCATAAAAATTCTGTTCTAAGTTGTGGCCCTGTAAGTCATAGGGCAAGTTGCTGTTTCATTATATAATACCAAATAGTTCTGTATCATTCTACCAGAAACTGACAAGCAGATTTTTAAGCCTGAGTTCTGAAAATAAAGCCAAATGTCTCTGACACTCCTCTAGATACCACTGTATTTTGTCAAAGTCATCAACCTAAATTCACCTGCAGAATAAGTCAGCTCAACTCAGCAGCATTGTAAAAGAATGAGCTTAGTTTAATGGAATTAAGGTCAGGATAAAATTTAGTTCTCGTTGTATGTGGTACAGCATAAAACTGCAGTTTTTGAAATACATTTTATTCATACTTGGCAAACACCTTTACTGTTTCAGAAGTGGGTCTTCATATGTCATAAACTTACACGTTTTTTGGACCAATTAATTGAAATTCTGTTTATTTGCTTAAGTTGTGTGAGTATTACTTGACGGATTACAAAGAGTTACATCCCCAGATGATTTTGACTTAGAAGTTTATATGTAGAAGAAATAGTCCAAGAAAGTGGTGATACAAAATGTGACATGCTGATTTCTTCTAATTTAGTTGGTTGCAAAATAAGCCCAGGATTCCCACTGAACAGCAGATCTGTAGGTTTCTTAGTGTTAGCATTATATTCCTGGTATCCTCGGTGTACCTCCATTGGAGGTGTGTGTTCAGAAAAGGTGTTCAGAAAAGGTGCACATCATCCAGAATTCTCCCAGCTAACACATTTTCATTTGAGTAATTTCAGAGGGCAGGCCTGGATTGCATTTGGGTGAGCTAAGCCAAAAAATCTGTTCTGGGAGACCTCAGTAGCACCAGCCAGGAATGAGCTTCAGTCCAGGAGCTCAAACTATTGTTAACATAATGTGCAACTCCCCAAGGCTTTGTAGTGTGGATATCATGAGAATAGCTTCTGATCACGTTAATAATGTAATAAAGATAACTGTCTAGGCAAGGAAATCACCATATCAAATATTTGATGATTTTTTATATATTTCTGTGTATAACGACACTTTGAAGAATAGTTTTCTGAGGTTCTTCATCCCTAGCAATATCAGCAGAGAGAGCATGAAGAATTTTTTTTGATGTATGCCAATAGAATAATGAAAAACCTCTCGCAGTGCCGCACAGGTATGAGATATTGTCTGATTTCAGGGCTAGAAATGTCCACCTTCAGAAGATGAAATGCATTTTTTTGTTTGCCAGATTGCCCTAACACCCATGGGAAACACAGGTTCTGTCTGTCAAACGAAGCATTCCAGTGACAACAACCTGCAGCGAACTCAGCTGGCAGAAATTGTTCTTTTCAGTAGAGTTGGGCCTTAGCAATGTGGAGCAATGCTCCTGTGTTACTGCCCTTGACAACAACCTCAGCTCTTTCTTCAAGATTCCTGTGGGAGTGTGAATTGTCTCCATGGAGTTTTCTGCACCACCCCCACGATCAATCTCATGTTCCCACAGGTGGACATTAAGCAGCATTCATCCTTCCTAGCCTGTCTCAGCACCTTCTCATCCAGCCTTGTTAGCACCCTCCCACACAGCACCTTCACAGGCTGGCCATTCTGCAGAATGACAGAATTACACCACAGTGGAGGCTGCTGCAACAGGACAACAACCAGTTGTGCCAGATGAATGATGGCAGGTAGGTTTTCCTCAAGTGTCTCTATGACTAAAGCGCCCCCGCTGCTGAAAAGATGCTTAGATATCTAAGAAACATCATTTTGAAAGAGATCATTGTGCTGGGTCTGTGTCTTGATGTGCTTGTTGCAGGAATTGGACAGACCCTTACACCCAGAAGTATTTATACTCCGGACTTTTAATCTAGAAAACAACTCTGCTACTAAAATTGTAATTCTGGTTGAATTTGCCCTTATCTCTCACTAAGGCTCAGCTAACACATGAAATTTACTAAGTAGCTGCAGTATTTTGAATAAGCAATTGAACAAGATTAAGAAATTATTGCAAAATACAGCTGCTGTCTTTCCTTTCAAGAGACAGAGTATGCTGATATGTTAAAAGTCCTGACAAGGAAATGGGGAAGGAAGAGGATGTAGTAGCCCGTTGAAATGTAAATGTTAATAATGAATGGTCTTTCAGTGAAACAAACCCAATAGAAATTTTCATTCATTTTTTCAAATAATTAAAAATACTGCGTATCTACAAACTGATTGCTAACTTTTCTAAAATGGTTCTTTAACACTTCATAATATTCTATTGTTTAACACTTTGCTGTATGTCATAGGCTTCAGGCACCATTCTGTATTTCTTTCCACAAGTCAACTTAAGTTTTGGACCAAAGCACAGATTTTGGGGACTGTTGAGAAGATACTATCTGATCCTGACCTGTTTTTAAAATGAGAACAAATAGATTTTAAAAATTCCATGTCAGCTCTAGAAATAAAAAACCTACCACATTCACAGAACACAGCTGACACAAGGACAAAGTAGTAGATGCAATGTCTGAAATAATATAAATTAATTTTAAGCAAAACCAGTTAGTAAATCTTATTCTTTATGAAGGCCTCTGTGCTCTTCTTTTCTTAAAGATGTTTAAACAAGTGCCTCCAACTGAACACATTTCTGGCTTTAATAATCACATAGAAAATTTCTGAGTCCTTTCTAACAAACTGTCTATTAAACTTAATTTTATGAATTGTGTAGTGCATTTGGGAAATTCCAGAGGAATGGCATGAAGTAGTAGTTCATGATGGGATTCATGTAACTCAACTTGAGGTATTTAAAATCTAGAAGACCAGCCCTAGGTACTTGACTGCATGGTCTCAAACTCAGTAGGAGAGACTGAGTAAGATACTGGAAGTAGGTGAAATCCATTGACATTTAGAAATGTCTTTCCCCTCTCCATTGGCTATCAGGTGAGCCAGATCGTGTTAGAAACCTGGAGATTTAAAATGGCAAGATGGTATAAGATGTATCTTACATAAAGAAATGAAGCAGAAAAGTGAGATTCAGATATTCATTGAACCTGTGCTCCAGTAATTCCAACCTTGGTACTCTGGTATTTCAGGCTCAAAACTGTTCTTTACTTCATTTTATACCAAAATTAAGATTGTGTAATAAAATCCAACATTCTGTGATCAGAATTAAAAGTGAGGTAAGTACAATTAACAACAAAAAAAGTGTCATTTAAGGATAAAATTATCTAGAAACCCAGGCCAAGTGCTTTTATTTATTCTAACTTGGATAGTCTTTCGTCATGGGAATAAATTCACTGAGTCCATAATTTACAGCAATATATCCAATCTCTACTTGCACGCGCTGTGGACTCTTCTTTAACCTCACAAAAAAATACATTTAGTAAATTAAAGGATCTCTGATGATGGCTTTGACAGTTTGGTGAGTGAATATTCCTTCTAGTCCTCTAGGAAAGTTGACATTTTCATCTACCCTAAAACTATGAGAGAAATATTCTCTAAATCACGTACCTGGGCAGATACTATCATTTACTTGGTAAGACAAGAGTTGAACATATTTTTGCAAAGTTCTAACCCCAGAAGTTGATCAAGCTTCATGTAGGGCTGTAAACCTATCACCTGGTGTACTGTTACCTACCATCAACAAAAGTTTTGTTTTCTGATCAGGACACAGTAACATTGGGTTTGTGTTAGCTAGAGAAAAATAGAATTCCACAGGAAACAGTTTTCTGATTCTATCACATAGGTTTGGCTACTGATAATATCTCAATTGCCATTACACTACCAAAAGGTGATGCAAACACAAAATTACAAGGAGGCTGGAAATTTTAGTAGTGAAGCTTAGAAGAAAAGTATCTCTGTTTCAGGAGCTTTTAAAATTGTTTAGCCGACATAAAATATTGACCTTATTGTTGTGGTTCCTTGTCATATTCAGGGATATATTGGTTTAATATAGCTTTGTCAAATCAATTCTTCCTCTACTAGGACGTAACAAAGTATTTTTATTTAATTTGGATAGATATTGAGCCATAATATCCAGTAGTTATGGTGGCTAGATTATTTGCTACATTGTCCAAAATGTTCTCCTCAAGAGTATCTTGGCACAGTAACCTCAAGGAAGTAAAATCTCCATTGCAGAAAGACGCAATTTTTTTAGGTTTACCATGAACTGATTGTCAGAGATTTACAACCATGTGCAAAAGTTAAAACCATAAACCAATTAAAGACAGGTCCTAAAACCTTACTTTAGTGATCTTTGAGATGAAAAAAAAGAAAGAATGTTTGTAATACAATTTAATAATACTTACCTATCTAGAAATCTTATTTCATCATTATTTCTGAAACAGCTTTTATACACCAAGATAAATAGAAATAAGAAAATTCTGAGTGTAATAATATCTGTATGTACTTAAAAAATCCCTTCATTTAAAATTTTTCACCCCTTTCCACTTGTCTGCCTGTTCATAAGTCTTTATCTGTAGGAATTTCATAGAGAATCAAATGCCCCTTCTCAGACACTTGGAAGAAGTCTCCATTGTTTTGGGAAACAATGAGCGAAAAAAATCACATAATAAAACCTGAGGATAAATAGACCCTTTTGGATATCACTGCTAACAAAATGAGGCCTCTACACCCAGGTTTTGACTCTCTCCACCTGATTTCTACTGCGAGTAGATTTCAGAGGGTATGTCCCTGGTACAATGATGCCACAAGGCAGCAACCCACCGCCAAAGGAGCTCAGCACAGGGGTCATTAGGAATTTTAAAATAGTATCTGGGACATTCAGGTCAGGAAGACAAAAGGTTCAGATGGCTCTGGTTTGTAGATGGGTGGGAAAGGAAAGGAAAAGGAAGAAAGGAGAAAGCAGGAGCTGCTGAAGGGTCTGAGAGGGGTGGGGGATGCCACCTGTTGTACAGTATATGATGACTTCAGGGTGCCTAAGTGACAAATGGACATAGTGTTCTTTAATTCTGCCATGATCTCAAGAGCAGAGGATGCTTTACTAAACATCAGTGCTTGTTACAGGACAAGTTCTTCAGTTGAAGTTACCACAGGTTTTGTTTTGGCCATGAGAGATGTTGCATCTCTCACTCTCTGAGAATGATTGTCGCTGTTTATTATATGAACTCCTGATATCGACTGGAAATCTCTTAACTCAGTTTCCTGACAAAATGATCTTATTCTTGCAGGTGAGACAAGAGTAAACAAACATGAAAACTGTTTTTACTTGAGACATCTCATCTCTTACGTTTTCTGAAATGGTAAAAAAATTAGGAAGTACCCAGTATGTAACAATGAAGACTGGCTTAGAAGGGTACTGAGTTGTGGAGAATTAAGATTCATTTCCTTGGTGCTCTCTGAGCAGCTGTGCTCTGTGATTCTGCTAGTTTTTTGTCTTGACTGAACTTTGAGTGTTGTCTTTGTGGGTGAGCTGTGCCTCATTTCAAGCACAAAATAATACATTCAAAGGTTTTATCCCTGAGATGTTCCCTTACTTTATCAAAATGACACTATGTTTTTACTGAAACCCATTTCTACAAAGGTAAAGCAGCCTTTGATTTCTCATCTTTGTCCTCATATTGGCTGCCTTTATCTGTATTGGGTTTTTGCCTTGGAATCAAGGAAAATAAAACAGCAATTGACATTGGAGAATGACCTTTGAGCTAGCTACATCCCACAGCAGCAAAACAATGTAACTGTGTGCCGCTTTTAAAAAAACTTTCTGAGAAACCTATTCCCATTATTGTCTGCTGCACCTCCCATGCCATTCACTATTTGGTTTTTTATATACATAACATTAATTTGTTTGAGTTAGTTATTGCAGAAGCCCCAGATTTTCAATGCAATGTTTTCCAGATCACCTGCTTGGTGAGCGTTTATTCACGTTCTCTATCGCAGACTTTGAAATTACTTCTGTTCCCATTAATTTCATCTCACATTCTTCTGCTGCAGTTCATTGTTTCTACTAAACAATGTGTTTTTAACATACTCACTCCCCTTTGCCATTGCTGTAAGACATGTCAGGAAAGTTCTTTGTTACATTTGGTTCCTTGGCTCCTATTCCGTTTTGCCTTTCAACAGAGCTTGTATCCTGAAAATAAAAGAAAATCTTCCATTAGTATCACATAAACCTTTTTCCTGTTGCCTCCAAGGCCTGAAGAATGCCCTCTCATTCCATTTTCTCTTCTGGTTTTTTGCACGTTCAGAGTCCTGCTCTCCCCATCACTATATCTGCATTTCACAAGTTCTGAGGAAAAAAAGCTTTAAAGTATATCTTTCGTGGATAAGCATAAACATTTCTATATGTCTTAAATAAAAATGAGACTGTTTTACAATGGAAAAAATAGCTTTCAGAAACATTTAGCATGTCGAAAGCCTTGTCCCATTTTTTTAATGTGTTCAAAAGGTTTTTGTAAAGGACTAGCAGGACCTTCAAAACAGGTGTGCTGCCTGGTGCAAGAAAACACCCAGAGCCACCAGTATCTAGGAAAATCCATACACTGTCCACAGGAAATCTGCCCAGACTGCCAGAGTCTGTCTGGAAACATCAGTATACAATGGAGCAGACAACATGGGAGATCCTCTGAGGCTCAGAGGGGACATCTCCTTAGCCATGCTCCAACATCCTCCTGTCTAAATGACCCTAGGCTGCCCATTTAAGTAAATGCCCTGGTGTTCCAACTCATTTTCCTAATCTTTTCTCAAAACAATTAGAGTTTAGGATTCTTGGGAGACAGTTTCATGGTTATTATCCTTGATATCTCTCAATTTACTCCATAATCTCACACAGAGTGACAGCCAGGATGAGATCTCCAGCATTTTTCCCTGCCTGGCTCTCACATGGGCCCTACTCTGCCAACCTGCTGGCACAGCAGATGCTCCTGGGCACTGCCCTGCCAGAGACAGGCCAAATGTAAGGAAGGCACATGCCAGACTGGCATGCCTGGTATGCCCCAACCTCATTGGGATGTATGGCTCCTGCTGTGTCAATAAAAACTGATTTGTACAATATCAGATGGTTCTGTTCAGTAATGATCCAGTCAGCCACAGAGGGAATGGGAGAAACTCATCAAAAGAGTTTTTGTTCTTAAGCCTCTCACATCCATCTGTAAATCCTGCCCTCCATCTTTCCAAAGAAACTGCTGAGCACATAAAGCCTGCTAATTCTGTGTTAATATGGGCAGACAACTGGGGTCCTTCTGACAAGCCTAGTGATGATCAGGCTGTCTGAGGTGTACCAGCTCTCTACTGCTTAAATGCTGGATTTATTCTAAGAAACCAGGGAGGCAATTTAGCCCCTCATTATAGATGTCCAACTCATTTTAGCAGTAACAGCTGGCCTAGTTTTTAAATGAAATTGTTAACTTTTAAATTCCTTTGCAAATCTGTGGGTTTATCAGGAGAAGAACAGGTTTTAAACTTACTTCTCCTTCTTTACACAATAAAGTGATAAGATTTCACATGATCTGAAGAGGAAAATAAACTGAGTGAACATTCCCTGCTGGCTCTACCCCAGTTTTGCTCATCTGGCTGGTTTTGACAGGCTGGAGACATGTTCACAAATGTAGTCTCATTCCCCCAAGAACACATGAAAACAGGTCTCTTCCTGTGCTGTTATTGTAAACTGTCACGAAAGTCACATTCAACTGAAGATACTCAAGAATCTAGAATTAAAATATTTGCTGTGGTCCTTTTTACATCCAGTTATCACTAAGGATGCAAGTGAAGAACATCCCTCCTTGAACCATGGATGGACATGTTGGATCCTGGAGGCATCTCACAGCCACAACACAGCAGCATCTGATCTCTTTCAGACCCAGATTTAACAAGGCATTGAGATGACTCTAAAGCACCACAAAAATGCTGTTTGGGTCATGCCCATCTGTATCCAATCCTTTCCATCCTGCTATCTTTAAAGTCTTTCCTAGCTCCCCTAAATCTGTGGATGTGATGCACCTGGGCCAAGTTACACTGTCTGCCTCCCTGTCTTATAACTTTTAATAATTTTCACAGTTTTGAGTCTCCTCTGATTTATCTCTAGTCCTGCTGATTGCTCTTCTCTGAGTATCATTACACTTTTCCCCAATCCTGTGTACTTTCCCTGAGGATTAGCCAGAATTCCCTGCTGCTCTTTCTGTTTGTCATGCTATTAGCAGCGGCTGAAGAACTCTACCAAGGCATCAGAAATGCCTACTGATCAGCTTTTGAGATCTCCATGCACATGCATTTCAGTGTAATGTTTAACAAATATTTAATTGATTGTAACCTGCTTTGCTGTTTATTTCACTTGGTTTTCCCCAGTATAAACTAAAATCATCAAAACAAGGGTGAAGAGGGCTGAGCAGGGATGTTTCTCATACCAGTGGCTTTTGCTTCCCATGAGAACCCACATGACAACATTGTTGGAGCCTGCAGGTGTGGGGGCATGAGACCAATGGTACCAGCATAAAAGCAAAGGAATGCAAGGGAAAACTGCCTGTGTGGCTCCAGGCAGCTCAAGTGAAAGGCTCTAGAGCTGCAAATATTGACCTGTAATATTACACATCCTGAAGCACTAAGGCACCTCAAGCATCATGCAACTTCATTTTCTGTTCACCTTCTTCACCCCACATGTGATTTCACAGTCATCTGCCATACCATCCCTTTACCTCTTTTCAGTCACAGCAGTCTTGTTAGTCCATTTGCATGCAAAGTCTGTCTGGTGTCTGTGATCATCCTCTGTGATCACCCTTCTCAATGCTATTTTTCATTCTACTACAATCTTCTGAGAGCCTTGCATTAGAATTATAGTCAATTTTCAAGACATGCTGTGTGAAAGTATTATAGAGTGGCCTGATGATGTTTTCTGTTCTGTTTTCCCTCAGCTAAATAATTCCTACCATTGAAATTGGTTTTTTTTCACTGAAACAGAGTAATGAAATAACCTCCTTGTTTTTATGACCCCTGAAACTTGTTCACAGTGAGCAGAATCATCCAAACAGTTGTAAAACACTTTTAATCCTTATGTTTTTAAGCTTTTCTAAATAAATTACGCCAACTAAAACTGAATCACCACATGAGCTGTGGGCACTCTGAAGGTCAAAAATCTATATGTATGCAGACATACAAAAAGTCAAAGAACATTTATTCAAATTATTTTGATAAAAGGACATTTTATATGGCTTGAGAGATATGCCCACAATTCTACAATCATTTGATCTTTTAGGGGAGAGAACCTGTCAGGTTTTCAAATTCCTAACACCCATTTTCCTGTAATAAAGTTCGTAAAACATAGACTTCTCTACGAGAATTCCTAGAAGTGTTGTTGTCACATTTCATTCAACCAATCTTATGTGCAATTCACTTAGAGTCAATCATGAGAAACATTTTTAAGTGAATATTCATTTACTGAAGCATATTTTTTTGGTATCACTGACGACCTAAATAGGAGAAGTGGGACAATGCTGCTGTTTGTACATAAAGTGGATAAACAGACTCCACTGGTGACGTGTGAGTGCCGTTGATTCTCTTGGGATGCCACTTCTGATGTGGAAACTAGAGAAACGCAGAATAAAATGAATCCTTTCCTGCTTGGGTGTGGAGAATCACAGCATTAGCATCATCAGCCCAGTCCTAAGGAATTTCACTTACTGGGGACCTGATCCCAAGGCCTGGCTCCCAGGCACTTCAGGGATTTGAATCTGCTTCTCAATGCAGTGCGAAACACATTTGCATATAAATTCCCATTGTGGCAAAGTGCTTTATGCTTCCCATGCAGCTGAGATGGAGAAGAATGGGTCACTAAGAAGAAAGAAAAATATTTCAGTCTTTTGGAGACTTTGGGGTGACCCCTATCACCTCCTCCCCAGTCTCACTCACACCAGTGTCTTGGAGTGAAGTGCCCCTTAGCCTGAGGTCGGTTTCTCATGGCAAGCTGCAGCGCAGTGAGTGGGAATGGAGCACCTTTTGTTTAGCATGCCAGCTGGTTGCCTGCTTAAATATAATCTGCCTAACCAATTACCTGCTTTTTCTTAAATTCAAGCTCAAATCTATTTTAAACTTCTTCACAATGTAAAATCCAGACAGGTAATTCAGCTCCTCAGACTTGTAAAAAACTCATCTCTAATTATATAAAATTAATGCAAGCAGGGCAGAAACCTTAAACCTCTAATTTGTTGAAAAATGTAGTTTATTGACTATGTGAATTCAGGCAAATGTAACAGCTGTTCCTCAAGGTGGAATGCTTTGTTTAGACTTATTTTAATAACGTTTCATTTTTTCTTTTTTGAGACAACTTTTTGTTTCCAGCTTTTAAGAGTTGCCCTGGGTAGGCAAAAATACTTTCTGTAGATGCTATTCTTTTTCAATAACTATTTGACATGGGCTCACTGCATTCCTCTGTTTAGATGACTCCCTCAGGTGCTTTATATAGTTGGTGTGAAAACAGCTGTGCCTGTTCTTCAGAGACAAAATTAAAGAGAATCACAATGTCCTTTAAAAAAAAAAAAAGGCAAAAATCAGTCAAGTTAATATGTAGCAAATGGGAATTATTCAGAAGTTTTCATTGTAAATGTGAGACAGGGCTTCTGGGGTATATAAGAACCTCTGTATTCACACTGAAAAAGCCACAGCCCTGTTTAGCTCTTAAAGGAACTGATTGCTGGAAAAAGACAGAGAGAGCCTGTTGATCTTCCCTCCTTGGAGCTATTAAATCCTCAAATGAGTTAAAGCCAAATCAACCTGACCTGAGGTTGAAGATAGCTCTGCTGTGAGTCCAGGGCAGGATGAAATGACTGCCTGAGATCCCTACCAACCACAGCCCTTCTGTGAATGTGCTCTTTCAAATCGTTCCACACTACTGTAGAAATGAGAAGGGACAATCTGTACTGAAGAAAACTTCCTCTTCCCTCTCATAGTCCAGTGTTTTCAGATACACTTGGGCAAAGTTACCTTCATCAGTGATCACAGTTTCAGGTCAGAATTAAATTGTGCTTGCTGTTTTAAATGCCATACCAAGGAAGAGCATCAGCTCTGAGGCTGGCTCTGACTGAGAAACATCTGTCCTTTTCCTAAGCAAATCATTGTCCCTCTCCTTCCTTGTCAAACAGCTGTCACTTGAACACAGAGGGGAAAACTGCAGCAAAAAAAGAGAGCGTTCCAATTTGGAATTACCGAGGAACCTTCAAAAACCAGGGAATGGCCTAGAAGACTGAACATTATGCCTGTTTGTTTGCTTGTCCACTTTCAGCACGTGATACAAAGTTGATAGAGATTTCAAGCCTGATTTTTATGAGTGCAACCAAGTTTAGATACAGAAACACTAGCAGGAGAAGAGAAATAAGCAACTAGGCTTGCAGTGGTCATGACAGGTTTTTCACTGATTTTGAGTTATGGATAGCTGTACATGTGGTTGTGTATCTGGGGCTGGGGGATGGGATGAATGTGTGCATTCCATACAACTTTAGTTACTTACCATGTTGGTCATCACTAAGGCTAAAATCTTAATTCAAACTCTTCCTGATATTTACACATTAATCTCTCAATATACTCTTTCCTGAGGAATCATGCCTCATTTGATGCACTGGATACCACCCTCTCCCAGGGAACATTTTCTGCCTTTTATGAAAGGCTGTAAAATGAATGTATATAGTACAAAACATAAAGTATAAAAAATATAAATTCATGTAGGGAGAGATAACTGACCCAGCAACTTTGCAGTCCAGTACTTACCATAGTCATGAACGAGCAATTAATTCACAGATGCTATGATTGCACACATGTGAAAAACTGTCCCCAAGAGAAACTGTGAACAGTGACTGTAGAGTACCTTCAAATCCAGCCATAAAGACTTGATACCCATGAAGCAGCTTTAAACTGTCCCAACAGAGGAGAGAGTTACACCTGGGTTCTCAGCAGACTGAAGTAGTAAGATATGTCATAAAAACAGAACATAAATGTCTCTAAAATCTAGGCTTTCTGGTCTTGTAAAGGCAGCATTACATTTGGGATTGAGCATGCTTGATTTGGCCCAAAATAAAAATGTTTCATGCCTCTTTATATCAGGCTAGAAGTTTTGCTTTTTGTCTTTGCACAGTTTTAAATTGTGGATCAAATTCTTGTCTTACACACAGAAGCAGAAATGAATATCCAAGAACAAAATTAGTCCATTTAATATCAAAGTAATGTACACTTCTGGTAGAGCAATTTTTTAGATTCTGGCATGGAAATATACATTAACAATTTGCAGCAACATTTAAAAGAAGCAAAATTGACTCTTCTCCATTTTTTACAAATGAAACCTAAGCACTGAATCCAATCAGAATAAACAAATTTAGAAGAACACTGACTTGTAAGCAAAATATTTATTTTATGTTAGTCATTCCTGATTTGAATTCAGTATGAATTCTTGTTATGATACAAGAATAATTATGTATCTTTTTTTAATGCAATTCATGCTGCAGAGAAACAATGTAAATAGACCAAAAATTCGGTGTTAGTAGATACCAATTTTTTATTTATAATTTCTGTTTCTCACTGTAAAAGCCCAGAAGAAAAGGTACTATACTGTATGTGTCTAACACTGATAGGCAGATAGCCAAAGACTGTTGGCAAGAACACACCGTGAGAAAGAACAGGGTGTGGCTGGAAAAGGAGCCACACAGATCTAGAACAACAATTTTCTGGGACAAATGTTCTTGTTCTGGCTCCTGGAGATAAGCTCAACACAGCACAGCAAAAGCACATGAATGAGGTTGAGAAGTGGGCACGGACTTGTGACCAAGGGCTGACTCAGCAGGGTGGGATCAATATTACCAAAGACCTCAAAGCCTTCCCACTCTTTTCCTGAAAGGTCTAAAAGAACAAACTGCACATGATCAATATTTTGCATAGAAAGCATGAAACAGCTTCAGAGGGGTGAAACTTATCTGTGAAAAGGCACCCTCAGGAAGCCTGGGCAGTGCCTCAAGCACCCTAAAACCAACAGAGGGATCAACACTGGGGCTAGAACTGCTGATCTCTTTCTTTCATTCTTCCTTTCTTTGCCTCTACCTCTCTTTAATCTCTCTCTCCTTCTCCCTCTCTCTCTCTTCTCTTTCACTCTACCCTTTAAGCAAAATCCGTCAAAGTTTGTTCATATTAAAAAATGAGGAACTAACTTAGACCAATTTCCTTGTCAAGTGTGCAATTTACTAATAAGACAATTCTAAGTTTCTGAGGGTCCTCTGACTGCTGCCATTCTTTTTTGACCACGGACATCTACCAATCTTGGGCGCTCCCTTGTCCTTGGGGTGGGAGGCCACACCTACAAAACAATTTTTAATACAAACAGCAGAAGTCTCATAAAGCTTAGAAATAAATAAAATATAGTGATTTTGAAGCATGCTTACTTTCTTCAGGTGCCAGGTGTAATTCAGTGTGTTCTGCATCTGAGTTCCTTTGACAGGTCAAGAAGGTTTTAATGTCTAGGGCCACCAAAGGAAATTGTTGATCATCACTCTGCTACACCAAGGTTAGACAACACAGTTTCTTACTTTTTTATACCTTCTGGCTTTCTGAAATCAAATACTGGACTTGAAAATTAGATAAATGTAGGGTTTTTTCCTCATCTAATCAACTTCACAAGAAAATAGACATTTTTGGCAAATAAAATTATTAAGGGCTGTAATAAGCCCTGCCAGTGAGGAAAGCCATGCAATAGCTTTCATTTCTGTATCGCATCTGCATTTGCTAAGATTTTACTGTTCATAAGCTCCTTCTGCTGATTCTTATTTGATGCTATCAAAGTATTCATCATCAAAATTCAAATTAGCTCATCAAATCAAATCTGTTTTATTAATCTAAAATTTCTGGGACTGATCATCCCTCTCTGACAGAATCTGATAAAGACATTTACACATGCATTTCAACAAAGATATGGCATGTACATTTTAGATGTGGTAAAGAGGCATGATTAGTGTTTAACACAGCATTGTCCACAGGTGAAGACATAGCTCCAGCAGCCTCCCTGTGGCTCTCAGAGATCACCACTCCCAGTCACAGCAATAATTGCCCTGTGGAAGTGTCCCTCGGGGTGAAGGACAAAGCTGACCTGCAGATCACATTAATTTGGAGCTACTCTGCTTTATTGAAATCTGTTTCAGGAGCAGGCAGTTACAGCCAGGATATGCCTGAATAAGAGAATCATCTAATTCCGACCACACAGTCCACTAAGGAGACTCACATCGTTATGCAAAATGCTGCAGAAAGACAGAGTATTCTGCATTTCACAGGTTCAGAGGAGAAAAACATCAGACAGATCTTCTAAAAAATATATAAAATATTACTTATATTAACATACATTCTGACTGAGAAAGCAGTCATATCCAGCAGAGCACGTGTGCTCCATCCTAAATGTGTCTTAAGCTCAGTGAGGCTGACGGTGCTTGAGCACTCAAAAGTAAAAGGCATTGCTTACAAATTTTTCTTTAAAAAATCTGGATGATAGAAATCTGTTACAGATGCAGTAGCAGGAGCACACACCTGGACCAGATGGAACATCAAATATTCACTCAAAGGTCACTGTGGACATCCATTTGGAAAAAAAAAAACACATTCAAAACATCTTGGAAATTATTGGATATGACAGATGTTCAGTTGCCATAGAAAATCAAACCCTCTTTACTAAGGTGATTAAATACATCTGTGGGTGGCTGGTTTTATTGAAAATGTCTGCCTTAAAATCAATGAAGCTTATTTTTCTATATTCTTTGTCTGGTGTGACCAGATTATTCACGTTTGTTTGTGTAAAATAGTCCTATAATTTTCCTGGCAGAAGACAGCTTCCTGAAAATAACCTGTTCAAGTCCTATCAAAATACTAAGAAAAGAGTTATCAATATAGATTAGAGACCCAAATTTAGAAACTACTTATAAAGATTCTGATAGCAAAATCTTTACAAGATATTTGTATCTTGTAAGGATACATATCTTGTATCTTGAATATCTCAAATCAGATATTCTGATTAGAATTTTCCTTAAGCATATTTTAATATCATTTCTTTTCATGTCTTGATAGCAGCTGGATCAGGACCCTGATGCTCACAGAAAACACACAGTTGTTCAAAAAAGTACTGCAAAAAAATCCACCTGGAGTGTGGCATCAAGCATACAAGACATAACTTACTGCAATTACCAACTGCATAACCCTGGAAATGTGATTGCTCCTTGTGCTGCCCTGTTCTAATCTTTACACAAAAGTTCTCGAATTAATGCCAAAACTCATGTTCCAACAGAGATGCTAATGTAGTGTGTTAGCTGAAACTACATGAAAAGTGAAATTCTGCTGTATATAAAGTATAAGTTCATAAAGAAAGGTTCATTTTATCTTGTTTTTGTGAAGAACATCAAGATTTGTACATTACTGATAACTAATTCTAACATTGTTCAGATGGAATGTCTCTGATGCTGGGGTCAGAGAAATCCTTATCCAAAATTTGTATCACAAGGTTGCCACAAAATCTATAGATTTGGGTATAAGGTATTGGCAAACAGAGGGGTAACAGAGTTTGCAATTTGTGAACAAATGTTCTTAGACTGTAAAATGTGAAAATTCATCGATATCTCTGGAGCCTGGAGAATAACTCATTCTTTAGTAACTAAATTAACTGAACTCAAACCAGTTTGTTCTCCATGGCAGAGATCAGAGACCACAGAGCACAGGAACAGATGAGAAACCAGAAGGCACACAGCACTTCCTACTGGAAGAATTTCCCTGGAAATGCTCCTGACTGTTGCAAGATGCCCCTACATGTTTTAGCAAGAGTGATACACATCCCTTTCATGAATATCCTTTATTTTTAGAACATTATAGGA
Source organism: Brachypodius melanocephalos (assembly GCA_013398615.1). Classification (NCBI taxonomy): domain Eukaryota; kingdom Metazoa; phylum Chordata; class Aves; order Passeriformes; family Pycnonotidae; genus Brachypodius; species Brachypodius melanocephalos. The sequence continues at coordinate 21,468,231 of VZSR01001479.1, read as the reverse complement.
TAAATTACCATACATGTGTAGATTTTGCTTGCATTTCTGAGCAAATTTCCTTATTGCTTACTTGTAAAACCTAAACATGATCTACTTTGGTTAAGGACTCTCATATTTTCATCTGTTCCTGTTATCTCTACTGCTGCTCATCTGGGAAAATGAACAACAGAAATGTCAATAAGTGACCTGGGACATTTTAGCCAAGTCTTGAGGTTTCCAAGAACTCTATTTCCTTGGTCTCTCCTCAACAATGCTCAGTAAAGCTCCTTAAAATCCTCCTCATGTAGGGCGATCTAAAATTTCTCACATTTCTTCTTTACAAAGAAAACTGTCTTACATTTAAACAGTTTTCAAAGGGTGTCTGTGATTCAGGAGATCAAGTCACACTTAGAAAGAAACTGTCTCTCTCAGTGCCTTTAGTCATGTCTGAAAGGAAGATTTAGATTTCTAGCTCACTTAAGCTTTTATAAAAGATATGTCTGTCATCCATCTGAAATTAATTTACCTTGTGCTTTCTAACTCTCTAGGCATTCATTCCAAGATGTCATCACTCTGTTGGTAGTTTTAAAATAGCTACATGTACAAATTTTCTGAGCAGCTCCAGTTTTGCAATGAGTGATTTGTCGGTGCTTCTTTTCAGTCTTTCCCTTTCCATGGATAAAACCTCAACAAGAATAGAAAGAATTCAGCTTGTTTGGTTTGGGGGTTTTTTAAACATGCATTTACACCACAAAAAATATTTTGTACTGTGTGGTTTATTTCCTCTTTTTTCATGCCTAATAATAAAATAGAAGATGCTGAGGTTCAAGGACCACCTTGCAGTTTTCTTCAGGAGCAGAGAGAGGGGTGAAGCTCCACAGAAGCCCTTTCTGCATGTGTCCCAAGATCAGCGCAAAGTCTGATATTGCCAACAGAAGCAACAACATCATTAGTCCTCCCCTTGTGAATGGATGATGATGGAAAAGAAAAACATGCTGCAGTCCACTCAACACCAGTGTCATTATTCTGAAACCTGTTGGCTCTTCTTTAGCAGGCAGGGAGCAGGATGTGCTGCTCGGGCGTGCAGGCTCCTTCCCAGCAGGGTTTGGCACAGACCACTGGCAGGCATTGGTGAGACATTTCACTCTGCTTTTTAGCTTCCATCAGTAGCAAACAAGACTTAGCATGGCCTCAGCTGGGACCTTCCTCCTTTTTCTGACAAAGTTATTCTCTTCCATGTGTTCACACTGATTTACCAGTGTAAAGGAACGGTTCAAAGGGACTTCCCATTTTAGGCTTTACCTGAATAGCTTCAGGACCAGCTGTCTCATTCCCAACAAGAAGTAAAGCCATTGGGAGCCCAGTCTTTGTCTTCCCTCCAAAACAAGCTGAGCATAAATAGAGTGAGGTAGTTCCTAAAGATGTAACAAGTTCAGAAATAACTGAGTTGCCATCTTAAAGCTACCTGAAATATTTCTCCAGTAGATAGCAGTTCTCTCATAAATATAGTGACCATGAAGATGCTGTTCAAAACCTTTGAAAACTAATATAAAACATCAAATTGTATGCAGTTATCCATATTTTGGAAAATTTTGTTTTGCTCAGCTGTTCTATCTTGTGGCAGTGTCACTGCACTCCTGTCTTATTCTGACAAACCCCAATTAACAGTCTGAAATTCACTCATGTGCAAAGCTCCATTTCTTTTAAAGCAACAAAGAAAAATTACCTCATGTATATCTTGGATATTCTGTAAATCATTGTGTCACAGGTTTTTTTATTCTTATCACTCAATATACAGATACTCTTCTACTTTTCATCTCCATCTTATCTCAGAAAGCACCTGAGGACATGACGAAGGGCTGTCTGTCCACAAGAAGAATTTTGTGTGGTTTTTAGAGCAATGACTGAATGTAAAGATTCGGGGATGAGAGAAGGAAAGCTCTCTCATCATTTTGTTCATTCAAATCTTAACGAATCAGTCCTTTTATCAAAATGTTTTTGAGACTGTCATACAAGCAAATCTGTGACTGTATTTTTTAGACAATGATGGGCGAATGAGACAAAATGGTGATTTCCTATAATGTTTCACTCTGTGATACACTAATAACTTTTCAATTCTCAATAAACTGCTCTGTATTTAGATTGTAAATATGTAAAAACTTTTATCATTCAAATTATGATATCATTGTAATTTAATTGGGCTCCACACTCCACATTCAAACATACAGAGAAACTACTTTAGAAAACATTTCATAGAATTAAGAATACAGCTTTTGCTTAGAATCCAAAATAGGTAGTTTAGAGCTAGATATGACAGACTGAGAGACAAACACAGAATGGGAATTCCTTGAAAAAAATGCCTTATCCACTTCTGACAAGCCTTTTGTCATCAGTTAAAAACCCACATGCCATAGAGATGTCACCACTGCCAAGTGAAAACATGACTGAAAATGGAGTAGAAAAGAAAGGCAAGTGATCTGAGGGCAGCAGGGGAGGGAGTGGGAGATCTCTTCAGACCTCAGTGGGGTCTCACCCCCTGGTGTCAGCAGGCCTTTCCTTCTTGTGACAGACCACGTTTACAAATGGAAGGAACTCAGCTGGGCCTGACTCGTTCACGAACTTCAAGCAGTACCTTTGCCTTTTACTGCATCACCTTAGGTTGGAAGGATTGAGGTCCAAGGATGAGCACAAGGATTCTGCTGTTGTGTCTGATCCATGGCGGTGCTGGATGCTGACCATGGCAAATGTGTTGGTTTCCCATCCCTGCAAGAGCACAGGCAGTCAGTTTCCTTGCATCTCTTTTCAATGGCCCCTCAAACTTTGAATTTTTCACATTTTCTTGTTCTCTGAATCACTTTGCTTACTCTCACTTTACTTTCCTTCAACATCTTTCTGAATCTTCTTCAAATTATTTCCATTCTTTCTTCCCCATAGGCACTTTCCTATCTGCTTTGCATTTCTGTGTCTCTTTTCTCTCCTCTCTCCTTGTCATCTAACAATTTCCTATGTCTCTTTCTTTTCCTCTTTTCCTTGTCATCCAACAATTCTTCCTTGTTGCCTTTCCCATTTTCCTGTTTTCTGTTCCCCTTACCTTTGCAGGCATTCCACCATGCTGATACAAAACATTCTGCAATAGTGAGCTCTCTGTTACTCTTCATCCTCATCTGCTAAAGTCATTCCTGCTCCCACTGGCAGCACAAGGGCTCTCTTTTCCAAACACTGTCAGTTATATTTTACATCTTGTAAGTTCTCTGCACCCCCAGCCAGAGATGTGTGACCACAGCTCCACACTGCAGACCACAGGCATGCCCTGAGCCTCCCTCCACTGGCTGCCCAAACCCTCGGCTGCCCAAGGTTAGCCTGCAGCCACGGGAAGGATTGCAGACCTGCCATCCCAGGTGTTCCCAGCCGTGACTTTCCCTCCTTTGGAACGTCACCACTCCTGAGTACACCTCTCCTAAACTCAGGAGCACTGAGTTAGTGTTGCTCACTGCTCTCAGCAGCAGAATGTGTTGAGGGTGACTACTAAATCAGATATGCAGAAAAGTAAGGTTGTAAAAACAAACTGCACATTTAAGCTTCTTTCAACCCCTTTGAAAATAGAAATGATTGTCCTGGCAGAGGACATCACCTGATCCCTGCAGGCCACAGTTGGAAAATGGCCAAGTTACTGCACCAAGGAAAGGAGGACTACAAAGGTTGCAATAGCCTAAATAAGCCTGAAAAAAAAAATAATGTGAACTTTTGCTGTTGCAGGGAAAGTATTTATTGTAATAACAATAGTTACAAATGGGAGCCTGAAGGAATTCTGAGAATACCTTCATGATAACCTACAGGAGAAAAAAAAATCATCCTATAAAAAACTGATGCAGAAACCTTGGAATGAAAATTTATGAGCTGGGGATTTATGGAAGTACTCTGTCTAATTTTTATTTATTTTTTCTTTTTCTTTTGGTATTCTAGTCACATATTTTCTGTCTGAATGAACAATCAATTCTTAAGATCTGCCAATAGGAATGTTCCTAAGCCATCATAGAAACTAGGTAATAAACAAACAGTAGATTTCTATAAATATTATTATCTTACTGTTCACTTCAAAGCTAATGTAATTCCACTTATTTTGGTAATACGATTTTTTTTTCCTTACTATCTCAAATATCAAAAAAATAATTCATTGGCCATGGACTACTATGGCACTGAAGATGAATTATTAAATTCAGGGGTCATAGGTCTTATCTATATACTAGAAAACTAGGGACATTTAAACTTTTAAAAATGCAGTATTTTTCTGAACGTGCTGCAGCTCTAATCAAACTTCGATAACATCTTCAAAAAATCGGAGGAGAATGTATAGAATGTTTCAGTACTGCAAAAGAAAGTAAATTCTCCTAGCTCGTGAGATCCTTAAAACTCCCTGCAAGGTTACTATGGTACTTTAACATAAGTTAGCTGCAAAGGAAGTATTCCACCTCCATTATGTGCCATGCCTGGCAGCTGTGCCAGGCTTTGTGTTTTAAAACCAGCTGTCTCTGTCTTAATGTAAGTTCTGTTCAAAGAGATATTAATCAGACTGGCTAGACTGTTGGGACTTAATGTTTCAGTACCTACTTTTTTATCTAGGCTTATAAACTTTATATTGAGATATAAATTAAGAGTATTTGCTTCTTCAACTCCTTGCCTGAGGGTACCTTTTATTCTAAGCTATCTGATGAGCTATACAAATGATGCAGGCAAGAATGCCATCAGCTTTGATATGATGTTTATTTCTTCCTGTTAATGAAAATGTTTCCATTTTTTATGCATATTTCTTGTGCTTTAAGAAAATGCCATCTCTGTATTGCTTTAAAATTCACTATGATGGAAAGGCTTCTTATTAAAACAATATTTTTCTCCAGGTTCAAGATTGGCATTTGCATCCTCTCACTCTGACAGTTTACATTATTTTTTCCATAATAGGATTGAAGCGGTGGAAGATTAACAGGAGGCAATCTAATTTAATCGTTGCAATTATAGTTGATGAAGAAATGTGTTAATCAGGAAAAATATAACTCTGATGACTTCCTACGTGGAAACAAAAAAAAAGAAAATAAGGAAAAAAATTGCGATGAGAAATCTGTGCTGGGTGAGCTCGCTCCTCTGTATACCCACTTTTGTTCTAGAATCATATTTTAATATAGATATTTTGGCATAAAATTACATTCTGTAGTACATGGGCTGTGTCAGCCTGATGGCTCAGCCAGTAGAAAACATTGAGGAGTTACTCAAATGTTTTCACTAACACCTGAATAAATACTGACAGGAAAAAACCAAACACTTTGCTTACTAAATCATCTGTGTAGGCAGGGCTCTTGCCTGCATAATAGAGATGATCTGTGGGAATGCTTCTCCATTTCAGCTGCTCTTTGATCCTACAAGTGTGTCTAAGTTTATAACAACTTGAGAAAATTGTACCAGGGTACAAATGACCATTATAAACTACAGTCTGCCTGATGCTCTAAAATGTAATGTAGCATGCAACAGGGTGGTGCAACCTCACAGATCAGCCACACAAAAATTGTTGGGGAACTCCTGACTGCCCTCGCTCCTTAGGAGTGGTTGGTGCATTTTCATAGAAAATGTGTGTGACATTATTTAGCTATTATCAACATGACAATGCAGAAAAATTACAGAAAAACAGCAATTTAATAAAATGGGATTTTACACGCAGGGGACACACTTCCTCATTTTTGTCTCTTATCTCAGGAAATGAGAGAGAAGGGACTGATCCAAAGGATGACCCTTTCTTCCCAGATATCCTGAATACCCCCAGCCATATGTATTGTGCATCCAAACACCCAAAACAGTGGTCCTGGTACTGTTTCTGCATCCCCTACCAGGGGACAGTAAAGGTCTCAATTTCTGCAGCATTCCTGCAGGTATCTCAATGGACCTCTGCCTGCTGAACCAGCAGCTGCTGGCCTTATGTGGGACAGCAACCTTCTTCTCACAGGGCTGTGAATATGAGGCAATTCTCAATTATAAAGCAAAATCCACTATTTTAGATCCTCCCCCCGCACCCAGGATCTCCACCTCCCTTCCAAAAAAAACCCAAAGAAACAAAACCAAACAAATAAACAATTCCAACCCAAACCTCCCTTCTGCATTCAGGCATTTTTGTACTTGAAAATACAAATTCATCCTGGAAAAAAAAAATGCATCTCTGTCTCAGGGGAAATTTCAGTGAGTGGCATAAGAAACAGAGGAACATAAACAGTACACAAAATGAACGCTGAACACTTTACATAAATATTTGCAGTAGAACTGCATACTTTTGAGGGTTGATTGTATGACTATAAAAACAGATTCTCCATGTACTCTGTCTAGTCTGATGAATACATTCCATGATGTACAACTCTACTGAGGGCTTTCACCAGCTCAAGGTTCTCAGCTTTTGCAAGCAGGAAGAGCATCCATCCCTTCCCAGTACTAATCCCAGGTTCAGGAGCAGTGTAATGCAGACTGTGGATCTCCCCCAGCTGTCACCCTGTGCACTTCAGGGTTAATGAAGTCTCCTCCCTCTGCCAGCCATGGGGAGTGGTGAGCCCAGAGGATTGGAGCCCGTAGGAAAAGGGTGTCACAAGAAGGACAAAATGGGCCCAAACCACTGCTTCTGTGAAGAAATTAATCCACCCTGCCTTTCTTTAGCACTTTAGCTTAGAAATTACAAAAAGCAAACACTGCCCCTCAGTAGCAGACACCTGAGGACCAGAGTTAACCTCTACCACCACTTTGTGCTGAGACTACATACCTTTTTGGCAAAACTCAAGAAGAGTATTATTATAGCTGTTAGTATCATCATCATCATCATTATCTTCTGAATTTGGAATTAATGGACAATGCTATGAACAATAGATAACTACTGATTTTAAACATGCGGAGTACCCTCTGAGGCAGAACTTTGGTTCTTTATGACTTGTATTACATCAGAAATATTTCTGTCATCTGAAGAAGCTGAACAAGGACTTGTGTTTCAAGTGACCAACCACACGTTACAGACAGGCTGAAGTGAAATGTTTGCAGATATAAGATTTATATTTGGTGATTTTGTCATTATTTTGTGAACAGTTCTGAACAGCAAATACCTTTGTGTGCTTCATGGTCCATTCACAAACAAACAAGTTAAATACAGTGGATAATATATTCATAGCATATAGCTCCTGAAACTACCATGCTACCTGTTTTTAAACCTGATCATCTAACCCTTTCTTAGGAGGGAAATCCTTGTACATAAACAGTAAGACTTAAGGAGCTGTGATCTTACATTATCAACACAATGCAGCACTTTTTTTTCTAATTTGCAGCACTTCAGCTCTTCCAGAAGGTTCAGACTTCTGAACACAAGACTTTCTGGAAGCAGCAAGTTATCTCGTTACTTTTAGCATAGGGCTATTTTCTTGACCTAGAATAAAAAGAATACTACTTAATTTCTAAACTTGGGCATATATATAAGTAACACAGTAGATTCTGAAGCAAGATTTGCTTTGCCCTGTGGGTTTTGAAACAAGGGCAACCATTAGCCTTTTCTTGTAGATGTAACATGTACCTATGATTTATTGTCACTGGTGGGCAATTCATCATGCTCCTACCTGCCCTCCTCCATTGAGGTCCTCTCATTTTGAAATGTTCTCCCAGCACTCCCTCTTCTGTGCTTGCCTCAGCCTTCTGCATTTGCTCAACATTTTTTAATGAGCTAAATCTTAATTGTTAAAATTGCCTCTTAGAGCAGTTAATGCATTGGCTCCTTAGTGTTTGAAACATTCGTTGTGCCTCCAGGATATCTCATGGGAAAGCAGACTGCAAATCCAGTGTAATACAGTCACCATTTTCCCCTGTTCTCCTAGGAAAATTATAATTGTCCTTTCCAATTGGTCAGGAAATGAAACCTGAATACTAATTTATTAGAGTAACAGATCTATATTCATTCAGGATACACCATAAATAGCAAAAGAAATCATTCAAAAAGTACTTTTGATTTCAAGCTGAGTTGGTAAGCTGACATTTAAGAAAATATGGGCTGTGCATACCTCATTTCATTTATGGAGAATATTTAGTTTAAAACTTTAATATAGAAAAATAAGTCAACAGACTTGCTTTTCTAAACAACTTTATGTTTGGGCATTCTTGTTTTTTTTTAATCAAGAAAAAGGAAAGGAAATACTCTATTTTGAAGTTTTTAAAAAAGGTAGCAAATTGGTTACAGAAATCAAAATACACCTCTTACACCTTCCAGATCCACAGATTAAAAAAAAAAACAACTTCGTGTAGATTCCAAATTGAAAGATATTGGCAATGACAAAATGAATAATGACATATAAAAAAAATAAAAAAGAAAGAAACAGAAATAAAAGAAATTAATAGAGAATATAAATGTATGCAGTGGTTTGGTACTTTAAAATGAGCTCAGTGGAAACAGGAATGGAAAAACCATTGGACTGGAACATTGAATGACATGGATGGAAGAGGAAAGCATGGAGGAAACCTTGGTGTGCACACAACTGAAGTGTTTTCAGAAACACTTAAACAGGAGGATATTAGCTGGCTGAATTCAAGAATTATTTTGAGTTACCAAAGAGAACAGAAGGGGTGATTATAAAAAGGTTCAGCCTCATGGATACTATTTAAATGTTTTCCAGTACTGTAATACACAGCAGGAAAACCTGTTGCTATTATGTTAAACACTGCATAATAATATGAAACTTTTCAAGGAAACTTTTCAACAGCTAATGTCTCTGGCAAGGGAAGGGGAATAGGGCAGGGACAAAAACCTGTTCAAGAAGAGAAAGAATTGGGTATTTTACCAAGATCTGAGCTGTGAAACTAGAAGTGGTCAAAACCCGACAGTTTGCAGTTGCAATTTTCAGGGATGTGACAGAGATAGGGAGTGAACAAAATCTATACTTTTTTTTAATGGGACCAAGTTCAAACCAGCTCCTTACAGCTTGTTGGAGAATTAGAACCAAACTGTTCTGCTGTTTCTACCCCAGAAGGTCCTGACATAGCTCCTTTTGATTTCTGTGTCTTCCCTGTTGGAGCATGGCTAAAACAGAGCAGAGCAGGACACTGCCCACTTGGCTTTCTCTTCCCCTGATCCCACCTTCTTTTTTCAGCCATTTCTCTGATCCCCTGGGACACCAGGACTCGTGGATCTAGGCCAGGGTTGGATGAGAACCAGCAAACAAGAACAAATAGCAAACAACCTTGGTTGAACCAAATCCAGTTACATTTCAAGATTTTCTTATGCATCTGAAGAGGAAGATGTAGCAAAGAGCCAGAAAGAGAAAGGAGTTTTTCTATTGGCATATTATTTCACCGGCAAAAGTTCATAGAGTGTGATTAATAAAGATATTAGAACAAAGATATTTCATGCCATGTTTATAGTTACAAATTTAGTATATTTAATTTATAATTCCGTTTAAATTTCCTATCCATCAGCATATTGTAAAATTTCTAGGCATTATGTAAAGGAACACTGCCTCATAAGGGAGTGATCCAAGGAAGAGGGGCTGAAAGTCTTTTATGTATCTATTTATTCTGACCACAAAAGTTGTATTTTGGAGAGCATTTAAGGACACTGAAATTTTCCCCCAAGGCTACCTCAGTTATTTTGCACAGGGCTCAATGGTGTAATATGGGTCTGTCCCATGCAAGCTCCTTTTTGTGCAATGCAGACAACCCATGACTGTCACAGTTTATATCCCCTGACACTACCAATTTTTGGAAAAGCCATGGAAGGAATGGCCTGACACGCTGCCTGGGTGTGGTAATCAAAGAAATGTGGGTTTGGCCTGGTGTGGCAAAGAAGGAAGCAGCTATATGGAAAAGTCATTCTGTCTAGGAAAAGAGAATAAACATTTTAATTTAATTGTCAGCAGGGAGGTCCATGCCATGCTTTTGAGTGATTGAAAAGGTTTTGATTTTTTCCACTCTAAAATAACAAGAAATCACAAAGAAAAACAAAACTAACAAACAAACAACAACAAAAAAATCACTCTCTTCTTGAAAAACTTCCTAGAGGGATTTTTAAAATCTTTTTATGAAATAAATTTTGATAGCCCTGTGGAAAGCACTGAGAAGTGAGGAAAGATTTAATGCCTCATTGCACTTCTGGGTATCTGCTGGAGACATTTCCACAATTACCTTATCTTATGAGTAGTGCCTTTAAATGTTGGGTTAGTAACTTTCACATCACCAGAGATCAGGAGCAATTTCCTTCCCACACCCCATTACAGATGATCAGGTGCAGCAAAGTCTGAATCCCAGAAAAGAGAAAATGTACTGTTAGCATCTAAACATCAAGCAGCAGCATCCTGGCTCAGACAGCAGCATTAACCCTCTGTACCCTTCCTTCTTAGCACTTTCCTTTTTCCTTGCTGGTCTTGTGACCCTTTTTAAAATTTTTTTAATGTTTTTGTTGTTTTTTGGGGGGGCATTTTGTGGGGGGTTTTGTGGGATTTTTGTTATTTTTTCTCTCTTTTTTTTTTTTTTTTGGCAAGATGTATTGTGAAATATTGAAATGCTATTACTGACCATTATTGTGTACTCAAGCTGTTTCCAATTATCTTTTTGTTCATTGTGTCATTCCTTTTTTCCTTAGAAAACTCCTTGCAACCTGTTTATTTGTCCTTAAAATAAAAATACAAGGAGTTGTCCAGGTGACTAAGTATCATAACCCATTGGTGTGGACATTGTACATGAAATAGCCATCCCATAAAGCTTTAGAAATTTTTATTTTTCTGTTTGATCTCCTGGCATACTTACTCTGTATATTTTCTGTTTTACTTCATAGAGTTTATTTTCAGGGCTTGGCTGGAGTTGTCATAACAGACATTTAAAAACCTCAGGTATCAATTAACTTATTAGCAAAGTTAAAGTGGCAAAGCCCTTAGATAATCTCTGTTAGACAATTTTTTGACATTAAAAGGGAATTTTCTATATGTTAGATAGAATATGTTCAATACCTGATCAGTTGAGAAGTTTGATAAATGCATCAGAATTGACACAGCTCCTCTGGTAGCATAGACTAGACCAGACTCGACTGAAATAAATTATTTCAGTTGAAAGGGAGCTACAAAAATCATTTAGTCTACCTGCCTGGCCAAGGACACACCACGTTAAATCTTTTTGTGAAGGGCACTGTCCAGATGCCTCTTAAACACTGGCAGGTCTGGGGTACCAAGCTCCTCTCCAGGAAATCTGTTCCAGTGCTTGGTCACCCTCTTGGTAAAGAAATGCTTCCTCATGCCCAATCTAAACATCCAATTCTGGTACCTGGAAATATTCAAGAAAAGACACTCACTTCTAATTACATCTTTTTTACCCCCTTTTTACTCACATTATGAGGCTACATGGCCTCTCGCCTTCACTTAAAAAGCTTTTACAATCTGTAATTATATGTATGTAAAGAAAAAGTTACAAATGCGTAACTTAAATTTTGTAGGCATTTTTTCACAATTCTTTGTTCTAATAAATTATAAATGTTACTTCTCTTGTTTTGTTTTGGTTTTATATTTTGTGGTTTTTTCAATCAAGGACATTGAGGCCAGTTTAAAACTTTGTTTGGTTCTACTCTGAGCTCTACTTTAATTATAATGTCCATTTTAAAAATACTTTAGTCAGGGACTATCTTTTTGATATTAAATATTTATGATATGATATGATATGATTATGATATGATATGATATGATATGACATTATATGATTGATATGATATGATGATGTGATATGATATGATATGACATATAAGAGCTATAAGACAGTAAAATATTATAGTTAACAATGAATTTCAGTATTTCTGTTATGCATTCTGATTTGATAAGGCTGATTAACTTTATTGATTATGTGAAACAGTGAAGAAACAAGCAAAAAAAAAGCTTAAGGGAACACATTAATAACCAAAAAGAGGATGTTGTTTTTATTTAATTTTGAGCAAGCTCAGCTTGCTAATTGTTTAAATTATTGTAATTATCCAGCCCAAAAGGGTAAAATGGGAAAATCTGAATTGTTGTTTCTTCAAATTAATGTTTTCACTGAAAATGTGCTGTGTGTTTGTACTGATGATGCATAAACCTTGCCTGTAATAGATAAAACTACAGGATGTGTTTAAAAGCACTCAGTGTTGGCCTAACTAGTGAATACAGTGAAAAAAATTTCCAATAACTTCAATGCCTGCTGACCTGGTCGCTGCCAAGTGCTTTAGAAACTCTTACTTTCAGACTTTTTCCTACTAATAATTAATGTTTATTACATCAGTTTTTATGCCTTACCACAAAAACCAGCACCTCTGCTGCCTAATCAACAAAATGGCTTATTCAAATACATTTAAATTCATCATTTATTTGAATGTATTTTCAGGATGCTGCATCTCAGGAGCTTATTGGACTTATTTTCCATATAAGCCGTGACATGCCCAGACTTGGAAACATGCTTCTGCCTCTTAAATCTGATGAAATGCTACCACCACTAGGCACGATTTCTGTCACATCCTACTGTCTGGAGCAGTGGACTAACCTCAGTCAGTCAGCTCCTCTCTCACTTTCCCACACCTGAACTCTCTTTTGTGGTAATATCTGAGTTTTAGAAATTTCTGCTTATTTCAAAGTTCAAGCAAATGCTCAGTTTTATTGTTGTTTAAAAGGAACGTAAAACGTATTTCCCAAATAACAAATGTTTCATATTTCCTTTAGAAATTGAAAACCAAAAATCAAAATGTCTGTATGTTGCTGCAGCAAAAAATTTACATTTTTTCAATTAAAATGTTTTTCTATACTAACAATTCTTTCCTTGATCTTCCATGGAAACAAATTTTACTTACTGACCAGCTTTCTACTAAATTCTTCCCAGAGGTGTACATGTCACAGTTTGAAACAGGTGTGGTAGTGGGCAGCAAGTGGGGTCCAGAGAGAAGAGGAGGGAGAATCTCCTGCAATGCGAAGTACATCCCTGTCCTTCCATGTCATACCCAACATTTATCTTCCACCAGGGGCCTTACTACCAGCCATAACCTCACATCTGATGAGGTACCACAGGTTCCAAAATTCAGGGCAAAATATGCCTGGTTCTTCAAGAAAAGTCACAGAACATTCCAAATATTTTTAATGCACAGGTTTCAGGAGGTGATACAAACACTTGCAGATTACATTGAACAGTAAAAGAAAGAGCTGGAATGTGGGGTTTTTTTCATAAATACTTACCAGTGGGTCTTTACACAATTTTTGGGGGTGTTTAAGGAAAAAGAAAGATAAACAAGTGAGTTTGATGAGTGAGAATTAAAATATCATGCAACAGCTATCATAGTAAAGTAGTGACTTAACTTCTTTATTACCAAAGTGCTACTAACTGTGCTCAATCACTTGAAAAATATAATTACTATTTGCTCATATACTAATCATTTGTTTTTTGACATTTATATTCAGGGCCTGAAAAAAAACTCTTCTGTTTTTAATGATTTTATAACTGATGATTTTTTTTTTATAAATTAGAAATAATATTACAAATGTAAGTGGAAACTCATATACAAACATAAGAAATGTTTTTCCAGGCAGAGCCCAAGTTTTTCAAAAAGCCAGCAAGTCAAGAAAATGTGGTTGCTGTTTCTCTGTGACAAAGGACTAGGGTTGTCACAGATCCCTGTGCCAGTGCCCTGCACAACCCACCAGGCTGCAGACGGTGTTGCTTTGAATACCCTGGGTGGAGAGAGTTCCTGCCTACCTGAGACTTCCAGGAGAAGTCGTGAGTTGAAATGTCAGCAAGAAGCACCTCCTGGCAATCCTTGTCAAGGCTTGGCAACATGGGCTGAGATTTAGCAGGAAGGCAGTGAGAACATCCTTCTTCCTTCCAAACTTGTTGGATTCAAGGGTGCATCCCCACGCAGCCCCTGGAGCCACACGGTGCTGTGGAGGCCACGCTCAGAAAGGCACTTTAGGGCACTGACTCTGCCCCAAAGCCCACAGAATCTTCACCAGAGCAGGCTGCTGGAGCCCTTACTGGACTCTTTGAAATGCTCTGCTAATATGAATTTAGCTGAATTTTATTCTGAAAATACAAAAAAACCCCAAGCAAACTCAGAGCAACTATCACAAAATATTTTAATGTGATATTTTCAAAATTCTCGTTATTCCAAGGTCCAGCAGCCACTAGATTCTTAATTCTTCAAATCATTGGAGTTTGAAAAGTCTGATATTGTGTTGGGGTCTTTCAGGTGTGAAAGAAAATTATCTAGCCTCTCTTGAGAGCCAGAATCCAAACCCAGCTGCCTGTTCCTAGGATCCTGTTCTCCCAGTCATTGTGCTCTCTGGTTTACTACCTGAAGAGACAATTACTGAGTGTATCATTGGCAGCCTACAAAATGAAAGGATTTAATATAGCTTTAAGATAAAGCACTCACCCAAAGCTGTACTCCCCTGCCTTCTTTTCCATGCTATGGAAGAATAATTTGCCAGAATTTCCTGAAAGTTCCTTCCTCACTTCTCCCTAGTAGGTCACACCAGGATAATGCTCTTTATACCTGACATATCTTATTCTGTCTCTAGTGCTCTTCCATTCTTTTCTTTCCTCCATTCTTACAAAAGGCAGGAAAATGTCACAAAGGACAATTTTCACAAACCCTTGGAAGGATACATGTATGTGTGTGTGTGTGTGTGTGTGCTCTAAGTTGCATCCTATATATTCTGAAGGTGTCTTGCAAATCTTTGTGGGACCCCTCTTGCTCTTCTCTTCATTATTTTTTTTCAGTTATTACAGGTTATTATGGACCTGTTCACCAGAGCAACTAAATAAGTAAAGCTTTCTTAGTGCAACTAAACAGGACACCTATGGGGCAGAATGCATCTCTTGTTTAGTATGCCAAATATTTCCTGTGTTAGTGACAATGAAGAGAAATAATTGTCTGCAAAAAGCCTCCTGTAGTCCTCAAGTAAGAAATAGATTTAACATATTGTAATAACTGAAAATTCTAGGAAGAGGTTTATGATCCAGGAAAAAGATTTTTTGAAGGCCTCTAATCTGATACATTTATTTCCTTCTCCCAATTTCTGCTTGACTGCCATTCAAGTTATACGCAAATTGAAAAGGAAGATTATCCTGTAAAGAATTATTTTGTATTATGTGTCCTCCAAAGTTTCATAAGTTTCATGATTTTTTTTTAGAATTGTGAAAAATGCCTAAACCCTTATCATGTTCTTCTTTAAAATTGTTCTTCATAAATTTAAAGCCTAAATTTCTCCCATAACTTCCTCCCTCCCCCTTCTTTGAAATGGCAGGCCTGTGAGAAAAATATTGTTTCTATTAAAGTGAAATTCTGCTTAGGATTAGTATTAGAAGTCATCTGTGAATTTGTGAAATGTCATTTTAGAAGAGACAGAGAAAGAATCTTGAATATTTTTTTGTACTGGAGGGGGATAAAGGGTACAGAAACCAGCCATTGTTAGAAAAGGGGTGTTCAGTTTTAGGTAATGGAAGAAAAAAAAATGCTGCTAAGAAAGATGTATAGAATACAGAAAAATTAAACTGGATAGGTGGAAATTTTTCTAATAAGTCCAGAGCATTGAAATGACTATTCAAGGCTCTAGGAAAGTTAGAAAAACATGCAAGTGGAAAATTGGATCTGCCTGGGTGGGAAACCTTCGGTGTCCCTTCCCACATTATGATTTATTATGTTTATTTGGCGTAGTAAATCTAATTTAATCTCACAACCTATGTCTTTCATTCTGCCTAAGATATCTGTCACTTTTTGTCTTCTTCCACATCTCAAAATTCTCAGCTATTCCAGTGAGTTGTTGTCTGTTCAAAGGTTCATAATTCACAAAATCTTTTTCTTCCCACCTTCCCGGATGACACCATATTTAAAATCTTCTTTTATGTGTTAGCCTAGCCCATTTTATCTTAGAACCTGCCACATATATTTGTCTTGGTTGTCCCTGTATTCTCACAAGTCTTCCCTTCTTTTATGCTGTGGAAAATTACTTGCATCAAGGGTGAAATCCAGCATAACTGAATCACAGAAACTGAGGAAACAGAGGTCACCGAGTTTTTGTTTCATTCCAGGGAGAGTTTTTTAACCGTCCATCTACAGGTCCTTGAGCAACTCTCTAGACTGCTTGTGTGGGGTCTGTTAAAGGTAATAAAAGCAAGCAAACCTACTCATGGGCAGCAGACTGAACATCCATGTACAGGGACGCACAATGAACATTTCAGGCGATTTGCAAATTAAAAGCGTTTACCTGAGAGTAACACACCTCCAGTTTTAATTTTTATTTGTAGATATTGGGGGGGAAACTTCCAATAGATCTTTAACCCTGACAGCTCCTCATGATTCAGCAGGACAGGCTCAGCTGTGAAGAACCTGTGGCTTGGGGGAGCTGGATGAGACCAACCTGGGTCTTGCATCATAAAGAGAAACCTGGGGATTTGTGCTCCCACTCCTACCCATGGGCAAGGATGGCTTTCCTCTGGGAAATGCTGTGGCACTTACCTCCTGGAGAGACAGACAGCTGTTTTTCTTGGCTCTCCTAGACAGGAGGCCTCACCTTTACATCACTGAAGGTATCTGAGATGGAGGCTTCCTGTGGCAAAAGGAAGATCTGACTTTACAGAAAAACAAATGGCAGAAACAGCGCCATGCATCGCTTCAGTCACAGACATAAATGTGCACTTCTGATGGCATGTAGAGATATTAGGAATACTGAGGTTTTCTGTCCTATTCTCAAGGCTATTATTGGTGGAAAACAAGAACATGAGTTCTCTCCTGAAATCTGGCTATGAAACATTCAAGAATACACAAAGAAGAAAGATTTTTATACCTGCTGAGTTAAACATTAGTAATTTATATCTTCTGGGAAAACAGAACATTTTAATTTCCAAAAACCTAAGATTGAAGTTGAACTGCTGAAGTTCTGATGGAGTTTCCAAAAACATAACTAAGCATTGCAACGGTTCTTGAAGAAATTTTTTTCTTTGAAACCATATTCTTAAAGTAAGAGGCTGTCTCCTAGTCACAGTTAAACTTTTTAAGTATGCCAATTAGACTGTATCTTGTTCTTAAGAGATTTTGATTGCGCTTCTCAGAAAAGTGATGTGGGAATCAAGTCAATTCTCAGAAGAGGCTCAAGAAGCTTTTAAAATAATTTTTCTGATGCATGAAAGCACAATCTAAATGAAACTGTGTTTTCACATAAGATCTTTTTCCTTAATGTATGATGTATTAAGCAATACTACACATAACTATAGTTCAAAGAATTTTAAGAGGCACCAAGATGTTTATTCTAAAGGTGGTAGGAAAAAAAACCACTCCCTTGAATTCTTTTTACAGAACAAACATCACCACAAAACTTTTTTTTTCACCTTTCAGACAACAGCTTTTAAGTGCTGGTATTTTCACTCTGCATTGCATTACAAGCTTAAGAGCATGTGAATATATTTGTACTGTAAGGGTGAAGCTTTTCAAGGGCTATTACCATTTAAAATTTTACTTTAAGAAGGTAGAGAGGCTCAAGATGGAAAGGAGGACTAATGACATCAAGAGCTCAGTCTGTCCAGCTGCAAGTGAGCCTGGAGGTTCAGCTGGTGTGAAGATCTCTGACTCCAGACAGTGCTGCACCAAAAGGCAGCTGGGGAGGCAGCAGATCACAGGACTACCATTTCCTGGCTGTCAGGACTTCAGAGAAGTCTCTGATTTTGTTTTCACTCAAAACACAAACTGTTTTCTGTGTGTGGAAACTATTCTTTTGTATGTGTCTTACATACAATGTGTAGGGAACTTCACGTGAAAAAGGTGGTTTTATTCTGTCTACACATGCTGTATCTAAAATAGCTGGGAGCACATGGCTTTTTCTTTCTAGGTTCTGTGCATATAATTCACCAAAGTGAATGAAATACCTGAAAGTGAGTGCAGAATTCTAGTACAACACAAATGTCATGATCCTCAAAAAGATATAAGAAATTTTATGGTGACATTATGGTAATAGGTGGTGGCCATAAAGTCCTTACATAGCTATTGCCCTTTGAACTACAGAAGGTCTCAGAATGGTACAACACACACACACAAACCTCCCCCCACAACAGACTTGGTCTAAAAAACACCTTAGTATTAAATAGTTCTTACTAATAGTGAATAATGTCCACTTGGCTCAGGGGTCTCACTGACATTGTGAGGTCACAGGACCCTCGGCTCTCACCATCTCCCATCTCACTGCCTTCTCACACCCCTGCAATGCCTACAGCCCACACTCCTGCAGAGCAGTGGTCCTGTGCCTGGAATTCAGCCTGCATCTCAATTTTCATCCGTTCTTAGCCCATCTCTCAGAATTTTTTTTATAATTAACGTCAAAATCAATGCAAAAAGTGGAATTAGAAAATGTTTTGCATGTTCCTTCCAGTGCCAAAGTTTCTGACGTAACAGAACATCCCTGAAAATTTAATGTTTTATCCTCTGTAGGAGCATTAAGGAACTCCCCCAGTAAAACCTAGGTGGCAATTTGGCTGTAATGGAGTCCTGAAGGATTATAGAAGTAGCTGTGCTATCCTGTACAAATACTCAATTGCTACTTGCATGAATTTTTTAATTAAACTGTCATTAAGAATTACAAACAAATCTGAGTGTATTACTGTGATCCTACATGGAAGAGACAGAGGAGATGGGAAGTAAAAGCTGTCTTGTGCTGAAGATAAATTTCTGAAATAAAACACTCAATATCTCACCCCACAATAACAAAAAAAAGGAACAGGCAGGAGAATGCTACAGCCCAAAAACGTGCTCTTATTGAAATCTAGGTTATGTTGGTTCAGTGTAAAAATCTATTAAGAAAACAGAGATAGGAGAAACCCATGTGAAACACAAAGTATGGGGAAAAACATCACAAACTGACTGTGCTGTCTTAAAAACATATTTATATGGAAGTCTTTCCTCTTTTTTAATGTATTTTCTAATATCTGTTTTGCACATATTGATTATTACAGATAATCTGAAATAATTAAATAAAGTCAAAATACTTATTTGAACTAAATACAGGTATGGCTTTAAGCCAATCTTAATAGTTGGTTGATATCATGGTAAGACATGAACTACTATGACTCTTAATACCTATCTTCTCATCTGTGTTTTATTTAAGCTGTAATTTCTTTCCTGTTCCAGTAAAGATTTACTCTGTTTCCATCCTGAATGTGCTGTTCCAATTAAAAATACACTGTTCTTACCTTTGTTACAGGCAATGGCTTGATACTTCAATTCTCTCATCAATTTTTCAAATTATCTTTATAAGACGTATCAATTTTTTCATGTTTTTTCTGAGACCACTTTGCCTACATTTAATTGCAGATGTAATTTTACATCATTATTTTGAAACTTGGACTTTTGGAGAAAGCATTCGTTTTTTCAGAGTATTTTTATATGATTATAATTCACTTGTTTTTCCACAGGTCTGACAAACAGCATCTTATTTGAGGTCAATAAAACCCCAGTATCTGTACAAAGGAGGCAGCTATTTATGTGCAAATATGGGCAGCATCCCACCTCTGTTAACTTCCTTTCTCAGTTTATTCAAGCGGCATTTCAATTAATTTTGCTTTGTTCGTTTAACTCTTGCATGGGTAACAGATTTGTCCCCAGTAAAGTTCATGTGGGTGAGTGGCAATTTGGAAGAATCATGTGATGTGTGCAGTATTTATTTTAGCACTGAAGGAAAATTCAGTTTAAAAAAATGTGGCTTGTATTAAGTGTTGGTAATGGCAGAAGACAGAACTATTTTTTGACCTCCTGTGAGTTCCACTGTCGTGTGCCAGTTTCTGGGAATTTCATCTCCTTAGGCTTGAATTTCCTTCTAGTCCCTTGATTTTGGTGTTCTGGTGGAAAACAGCAGTGCCAGGAGCCTACTCAGCAGGTTGTGCCACCCTGGGGGGAACACCAGGGTTGGGGCTGGACCCTGCATGGACAGCCAGACCTGGCTGTGGGGTTGGGCACCCCGGGCAACTTCCCTCCCCTGGCACAGGGTGGGGACAGGGGACACAGGACTTAATCCTAACAAGTGAATGGCAGGAACTCCAATTATTGTGGTGATCTTTCTGAAACCACACATGTCAACAGGAGAGCTATATTTTGTGGGTGAAGTCAGGGTTATTTCAGAGCTGGAAGAGGCCAACCACCTGCCTATTTCACATATTCCTGATGTTATAATGCCTTCTGCTTGGGCAAAAGAGCACACCACCATCTGCTACCCTCTTCAAAAGTTACAGCATCTGCTTTGCAGATGTTGCCAGTGCATCTGGCAGCAAGGTGAAGCTCACCCAGGCCCCTAAATCAGGAGCAGATGCTGCCAGAAGCTGTAGTGGGGCCTCAGAGACCTGGCAGGGAGAGCAAAGCTCCAGCACCTCCCTCCTGTGAACACCTATAGGAACCAAAAGCTCTTCCTGACAGAGAAACCTGTCTTTTCTGATCCATGCTAAATGGCAGAACACAGTGAGGAATTATTCTATTTCATATTCTGTAAGTTGCTACAACTTTAAGCTGATTAGAAGCTGTGAATAACATAATTTTCTCCTAAGAGAACTAATTAAATGATCATTTTTAGCCTTTTATTTACAGCATTTCAAAAAAAGTCCTCAGCTTTACCTGCATGGGCAGTCACACTAAAGTTCTCCAGGCAGTTTGCAGGAATAAGGATCGGTATCTGCATATAGAATTGGCATAACACTCAGTGTTTGCAGAACCCCTTCAACAGCAAGGAAGGACACCAAAGGGTGAGGAGATAATTTTTACATGAGTTCATGTAAATCATGCAGTTCTGGTGCAATTTGCTGCATTTTGAAGCATTTCATGGAATCATAGAATCATTAAGGTTGGAAAAGACCTTTGAGTCCATCAAGCCCAACCATCAACCCAGCACCACCACCATGTTCACAACTAAACCATGTCCTCAACTACCACACCCACAAGGTTTTCTGAACACTTCCACGATGGTGACTCCACCATTTCCTCGGGCAACCTGTTCCAATGCTTTACAACACTCTACATGACAAATTTTTTCCTAATATCTAATCCAAACCTACCCTGATGCAACTTGAGGTCATTTCTTCTTGTCCTGTCGTCTAGATCCTGTTTTCATTTGACAACAGAATAATTAAGATGCAGAAGTACCTTTATGCAACAATTTTTATTATAAGTTTTATTTTTGTTTTTGGAAAACAAAGCATATTCACATGTTTTGTAATAGCAAAAATAGCTGTGGTATGGCATGACCTTTGAATGCTGTGAAACAATAATTATGGGAGGAAAAAACATCCACAATCATTTAATCAGCTGCAGTTTTCTATGTTTCCTTAAATCACACATATGTTTTCACTGCAAATATGAATAAAGATGAGGTGAGTGCTCATTTTGTGTGCATCGTTTCAGCCTTTCTTAATGAGCAGACTTATTCTCAGTGCAATTTATGGTTTTTTTTCTTTTGAAGTTTTTACAGTAGGTAAGAAAATAGAACAAAAAGCATCACTTTCCAAAAATGCTGTGGCACATTTTAATTCACCAGCTGTATAGCAAATTTGCTGCACACATTCAGGCAACAGCAACATGTTAATAAATCCCATTAGTTCCCTTCCCCTGAGGTCTTTCCTCACTGTTTGACTGATAAAGTTCAAATTTTATTAGTTATGTCAGATCAGGCTTTGGTTTTCCTCTCTCTGGGGAAATGCCATCCTATTATTTTAAGGTGAATTGTTCAGTTCAATTAAAAAAATCTGCCTTAAGTTCTCATGACTGTTAATGCAGGGCAGCTTTTTTAGTCGAACTGCTTCTCACTTTCCCTGACAGTGGGGTTATATTGATTATGAAAAAAATGAAGATAGTAGGTGTGATGGACAAGGATCCTCCTGGGGATTCAGTCCACAATACCTGGAACACCCTGCTTCCCTGAGCTTCAAAAACATGCACCACAGAAAGATGAACAAATAACTTTGTCTTTCCCCTTCTCTTCTAATTTGTTTGGATTTTACTGTTGTCAGCATGATTCCTCTGGGAACACTTAGATATCCAGCCATTACTGCGCAGATGGGTGCAGCTGGGAAGTTCCATTTTGTGATGTTTCTGCCCTGGTTTTGCTTTCCCCTCTTGTAATACATGTGTGCCTACAGACTTACCCAAAAAACTGAGCCAGAATATGGAGTAGGAGAATAAAAATCCAGCCTTATCTAATCACAGCTTTCTGAAAACCCATTTCTCAAAATAAAGGAGTATAGATTGTTCTCGAAATCCCCAAACTGTGGATTACTAAAAGCAGCTCTGGGACAAGTAAGAGAAATGAGATTGTCATTGTATGAGGCAATGGGCAGATATCAACAGTGAATCAAAGCTGGAAAATTCTGTTCTCTTCGTTTTTCAGACCTGATGAGTTTCAGTCATCAGCTGCACTGATTAGTTGAAATAATTTTATGTCCAAGGAAACTTCCAGAATTTTTTACTTTTCAGCCCCACTACTGCTTTACTTCACATTTGTAATACTTAATGTAATAGATTTATAGTGTTTTTCCATTAGAAAAAAAATGATGATTAAACAATTGATTCCATAGACCACCCTGTAATACCTGATGTTAACTTTCCACAATTAAAAAATAGACTGTGTTCATATTTTTTCACAGCTGAGCTATTTTAAAGGCATTTAAGGTATATTTCTCACCATGGGATAACTTTATAGAGTTTTTTATTAACTTTATCATTGGCTTTTTAAAAAATATTCACAATTTATATTGACCTTTTTCCCACAGACTGCCATTATTTCCATATGCTCAAAAAATTGCAATAGTTAGAGGCAGATGGTTTTCTTTTAAAGAAAAATTGCTGCTCTATCTCTGAATTACCTCAAATCTCTTCAAATTGAATAATTTTGTTTTTAAGGATCAATTTTATTGGTAAGATAAGTCTTAATTTTCTGCAGTTCTCTGAAGCATCAGCTCTGATTTTTCAAAGCATATATATAATGCTTTCTAATTTCTTGATCTCCAGCAAGTGGAATGATATTAGTATTATATTCATCATGAAAAGTAGCATTATAGTTTATTTATGGGGTAACCAAAACAAGAATGACAACCAGTCTAAGAACAGGAATTTGAAATCCAGTGAGGAAACACTACACAGCTCTTTTTCACTGGTGAATGGTGAGAAATTCCCTTCCACTGAGTCATTAGTGGCTCATACATGCCTGAATTATTTCAGAAGTTCACGAAATGTTAATTATGTTTTTTAAAAGCACTATCTGCCTTATGAATGTTAAGGGTCTTTCAAAGTGATACACATTCCTGGAGAAATACAATCAAAGCCAGAAATAATAAAAATGCTGTCCAAGCCCCATGAATCCTCAAAATTACTCACTTGTATTCAAAATTATTTCTAAACATGAAAATCCACTACTAGAAAGATCTTGGCAAAATCACAAGTGATTTGTGCCAGAATTAAACCAAACTGATAGCCCGTCCTGTGCTGACATGCTCCTGTCAATCATCTTTGTCAGTTTTTCCTACACTTAGACATGCTATCAGGAGTGTCACAAAGCTTGCACAAAACAGCCTATATTTTTCCAGCTGATGCAAGAAAAACAATCATCGAATCATTAAGGTTCAAAAAGACCTCTAGGATCTTCAAGTCCAACCTAACACTGCAAGGTTCACAAATAAACCAAGTTCCCTTGGCAGGTATAAATTCACCTTCAGCCAAGGTTCCTTTAGGTAGTCAGGGTAAGCTTTACTCATAGAGCCTGTCCAGCCCACCATTCCTCCCTAGTCATCAGGGCTGGGAGAGCTCAGGACAGAACTTTTGTCCACAAATAAGTGCTGCAAGGGGCAGGAGCTACAAATTCTGTGCTTTCCACAACACTTGTTGTGTCTGGCATTCCCTCAGAAGAGGGACTGTGCAGAGGCACCTCATAGCTGAGTACCAGAAGCATGCTCATGGCCTGAACCCTCTGTTCTTGTCACCTATTCCACTCCAACTGGCCACAAGTGATGGAAAAACATTAGCTTTCATCCCTATTCTGAGTGCTGTTATGAGTACTTATTCATCTCTTAGATTGATATTTTATGTCAGATCTCACATGGGGTTTGCCCCACTTAAAAGGAGACCTATAAAGCATTAGTAAATGGGAGTGGAAAGGTAGGACACCATGCCAGGGCTTGTAGAGCTCGGATTGTGCTGTGTTTGAGAGCAGGAAAATCCCATTCTGGCATGACCAAGGAAAACGTAAACGGTAAAAGTACAGGAAAAAATCTTGCCTAATTACATATTTACACAATAGAGAGAAATGGCATTGGAGTTGTTCCAGGGTTTTGGTTACATAATACATGTTTAACAAAACTGCCTAATTATAACTGCACATATTTACTCAAGAGATGTAAAAGGCTTCAAAGAAGATCTTTCATCCTCCAGGAAATATTAAAAAAAAAATTAATCATTTACTATTGCTTCAAAATCTGTTGCCTTTCAGTTTATAAATATATGAATTGAATATTATTTAATATTATATAATAATGCTCTTTGGGTCTCTTTATTATTGGTTTCAGCCAATAATAACTTTGGAACAGAAGCCTGAGTGGGATATTCCTTGAGGAACAGACAAAAATAGACCAAGGGCTTCAAAATTTTCCTTTCTTACAGCATAAGTGCAAGATGCAGCCTTATGTCCTGAAGAATCAAAATACCTTCATGTATTAACAGGGATGTGATGGCTTCTTGGATGACAGAGGTTGTTGTGATGGGAGGTCACCAAAGTAAAAACAAAATCCAAAAATAAGCTGTTAATGCAGGAGCAGCAGAGATAAATAGGAACAGGCCATTTTGCTGAAAAACAAAATAACCTGTGATTTTTAAGCTTTCCTTCTGAGTATTGGCAAAAAGGCAAAATCCTGAAATGGACTGATTTTCAAAAGGATGTTATTTTGGAAATACAGAAACAACCTTAAAGCACAGGTTTCTGGCATATTTTGCTTTTTTTCTTGCAGCTAAATATAATCTTTCTCTCTGTCCATCCAATGGGCTTCCTGCTTCCACACTCTGGGCACTCCACTGCATGGTGCAAGGGGCCAGCAGCCCCTCCCTGCATCCCATATTTCAGCTTCCTTTCTACCCTTTCCCTGCCTGTGTCACAGCACAAAAGCAACCCAGCATCCTCCCACCCTTTCTCCTGGACAGTCAGAGTGCCTTGGAATGTCACGGCCGTTGCTCTTTCAGGTCCCTTCTCCTTCCTCAGTGACACCTCCTGGGCTCAGCCATCAGGACAGAGCAGCCAGTGTGTTTTCCTTGGTGCTGCTGTGCCGGGAAAGCTGCACCCCAGCTTTGAGGTCAGGACACCTCCAACCCAAGAGGAAAGTGGGGTGTCAGGTAAGACAGAAGTGTCACCACCACCTTGGGAGCCAGGAAGGTTCAGGAAGAACCAGGCATCCTGCCCTTTGGCCTCATTCCTACAGGAACCAACAGATCTCCACAGATTGTTTCATTTCCATGGAGCCAGTATTTTCTGATGCAAGAACTGCTCTATCAGTGATTCCACTTTTTTCAACCATCTCTAGTCTTGAGATAAATTTAATGAGATTTTGTAGAAGCATCACATCCCCACCACATCAAGCATGGGCACAAAGCTGCACCACTGACTCATCAGATGCAGAGCAAAATATCTCAGCACAGCAGACCTTTAGAAGAAACTCAGGGAGCAAGTGACTCTACTGCCTGTACCTTCTGTCATGATGAACTCCCAACCAAACAGCAACTTCATTTTGTTGGTACTAAAGCACTCTTTAGTCGACAGAATTCCACACAATTGACAGGGCTACATATCAAATCAAAATTTTTCTTCTCCTAGAGTGTGTACAATAAAGTAGCATCTTCACAGTAAGGAATGACAGCAGTGGAACACAGCCTTGAGATGATGGGTCTATGTGTTCTCACCAGAGACCAGAGATAAATTATACCCAAGACAGAAGTAAACTCCCTTTTGCAGAAGACATTAGCAAATCCATTTCTTGTTTTAATAGATGCACCTCCCTCCCACTTTTTTGCACTCCCTTTAAATATGTTAAATACCCAAATACATTATCAGACAGAGAAGGATATTACTTGAATGCTGATTTTTAATCTGTGACAAATGCATTATGTATAATAGCTTCCTCTTAATATTTCA
The DNA here is from genome assembly GCA_013398615.1 of Brachypodius melanocephalos. NCBI lineage: Eukaryota > Metazoa > Chordata > Aves > Passeriformes > Pycnonotidae > Brachypodius > Brachypodius melanocephalos. The sequence goes on along the minus strand of VZSR01001479.1, from coordinate 21,442,075 downwards.
TAATCATCTTCATTTAATAATTGATCTGAGTCTAATTTGTAATGCTCATTACTCATATGAATTGAGAATGTTTTTCATCTCACTCTATAGATCCAGCATGGGCAAAGACAGGCGCTGTGACTGCTGCTCTCGTTGTTTTAATGAGGAGCCAGAGCCTGGAGACAAGCACAGGTGCACGTCCCTTCCCTGGGAATGCTCAAGGACAGGAATTGCTCCTCCTGAGCGTGCTCTGACGTATGCTGAGTGCATGTCAGCAGAGTGAAGGGCATGTCTCGTGCTACCTGCTCAATTGTGCTGTCACTGCCAGCTCAAGCATGTCTTTCCCAGTGTCGACATGCATGACAAATTGCAGAAAAAGCTCTGACTGCTAATACTTTCTTCCTTCATCCCAGCTTTCTGTGCTGGTAAAATGCAGTTAAGCCTCATGAAAGGGCTGTGCTCATAAATTCATGTTAGATATGTATTATTTTCTACATGAACTGAGATGATCTGTCACGAAATAACTCTGCTCATATTTTGGAATCCTGCATGTTCAATCTATTGTGACAATTACCACTTAAAAAAATCAAAGCTTTTTTTTTTCTTACACTGTAATATTACGACATGCCAACAAACTATTAGTACCTGTGAGGATCTGTTGCCTGAACTATTGTTGAATGTAGGCAATTTTTCTTGCTGCAAAATGCTTTTGTAGCACAAAATATACTGCAGTGTTTGGACCATCAGAGCAGTGTTTGGGCACAGCAGGTGAATTATCCACAGTTAACAGACAGGCTAACCCAAGGAAACCAGCAATTAGTCATGTAACAAGCAAAAATTGGTGGAGGTATTTTAATTTGTAGAAATTATGAAGCAAAAAATGTGGGAAACTCGTTTCAACAGCTGTGAAGTCATGCTCTTACAGGAGTACTGTGGACCTTTTCAAGCCTCAGGTTGTTTCGACAGATGTCTTGCACTCCGCATTACTCAAGCAGTAACAGGTCACAACAGCATGAAAGAAAACCCAGTGTGAGATGATGTGGTGGAGTCCCTGCTGCAGCAGGCAGGCAGTCAGGGGCTGCTAGACACAGCTTGCTGCACCTATGCCCAGTACTGGACGGGGCTTCCTCACTTTTCCACATCTCCAAAATGCCTCAGACCTCACCTAGAGATACTTAAGGTGAAGCCTTTCCATGAAAACAATGGGGTTTACTTCAACAAATTATATGTGAATCTATGCAAACTTCTTTTTAATTATATTCTTTTTGGTATAAGTTACGGGGATTTTTTTTTTTCCAAATAGAGTGTTTTAAATTTATTTCCTTTTCTGCTACAAGTTCTTTGGAGTAGGAATTATTTCCTCACATGTGAAGGTAAGACACCTCAAGCATTGAGTTCCAGAATTTTGAGGAAGGCTAACTGTATTATCGATACAATCACTTTCAAGTTTAGAAACCTGTCTGTCCTATAATATATAAAACAAGTACTTTGGTACTCTCCATCCTTCTTTCCAGGGAAAGACTGTTGAGAAATGAAGAGGAAAGAAAGGTTTGTTGAAACAGAAAAACTCTGGTCTACCTTACTCCTCCTCCTCTTCTGTGTCAGGACCAAAGCCCTTCTGAGCAAACCTGTGGTATTACCCACACATTTGTCATATGTATGATAATATGCACGATTTTTTCCAGCACCAAAAATTGGCAATCAGGACCGAGAGTGCTTGACCCAAACAGTCCTGGCAGTACTTGCATCTTTTAAGAGCCTGAGCTGTGTTTCCCTCACAGGAAACTTCATCCTAATATCTTAACTTCATCCTAATAATTCTGTATGGCAATGGTGTTTCTTGCATATAAAACACACAAAGAAATCTTGCTGTATTTTAAGTTTTCGGACACTGTAATCAGGACTGGCCTCAGCTGAGCGTGTGACTGGCTCATGACTCTGTCATCATCTCTGACTTGGGCACTTGCATTGGGTCTCCCAATTGGCTAAGACAGATCTGAAAATGGGGTTAGATATTCCCTGGAATTTAAACGTCACAGAGGATAGGGTTGTTTCACAGGGTTTTCAAATGCCCTACTTCTAAAAGCATTACACTGATTAGTCTCTTTTTCTTAAGCCCATTCCCAACCCAGGTTATTCGGGTTGCTAATGTAAAAGTTAGAGAGTGGAAAACCTCCAATGCTGAATATGCAGAGATGAATCCCACTGTTCCTGTGTGCAGTGCAGAGCATTTCCAGATGGCTTTGATGCATTTTAAATGTTTATTATGTTTTCTAAAATTATTTGATTGAGTTTAACAAATTATAACTGAGTGTCTGAAAGGAGAGAGAAAACAAACAGATACACAACTATAATGTTTCAAAAAGCTAAGTAATTGTTTGTAATTGCTATTCAGAGGTGGTTTTTTTTTACCTGTGGTAAAATATTTTTGTTGCATGCTCTCCAGCAAGTACTTTGGAAAGCAGCTTCCAGAACAAGGTGTTCCTACACACTGTTTGAACTCCTGGCAGAAAGAGAATAGGGGTGAGGAAGTCCTTAAAACAGAGCAGGCAAACAACGTTCACCAGCCTGCCAAGATGAATGTGTTCAAACTGCTTTGCTAAATCTGATCATTTCCCAGTAAGATTGTCCTTAGTTATTTTTGTATTTATTTTGGTGTATAGTAAAAGATTTCCAAAGCACCAAAGTGTTCTTTTCAGAACATTAACTGTTCAAGTTGGCTGCTATGGTTCCTTCTTGACTTCAGAGAGAGTCCCAAAAAGCAGAAGGTTACAGGTTTTTATCATTCCTGCATACAATGCCATGCCTTCATACTGCAGTTGCTCCATTAAAGGTAAACTTGCAGGAGATGGGGTGAATATTGGATTAAATTACTTGGGAGCTTGACCTTCATTGCAACTCACTATGAGTTATGCTCATGATGCTTACCACCCAAGCTAGTCAGACATCTCTAACTCCGGTGAATTCTGGTAAAAGTCACAAAAGTCTTTGCTGGATCTGAACTCTTGCAACATCTACAAATCTGTGCTTAAGTATCTAAGTCACCCAGGAAAAAACTGTGTTTTAGTCCTTCTACTCCTGATCTCCAAGTGTTGTGATAAACTGTGAAGCCACTGAAAATCTAGTGAAAGAAAAGTAGACAAAACAATTTAAAATTTAACAGGAAGTAAAAATCAGTTTGCTTCCAGCTCACAAAAAAAATCTTCTCATAATCATCAAGATTAAATTAAAATTTTCCTTGCACGTCTTTAACTGCTTAAACTGATGTTTGAGGTTATTTTCCACTTTTCACCTCTTGAATAATTTTTTCCCCTGGATAGGTGAAGTGGGGGAAACCATCTGAAACCTCAAGCACAGTTTGAAATGGCATTTATAGCTTTTCCCATATGACTTCCAGGATCTTAGTATATGGTATGTTTCTCAAGTATCAGATCAGTACAGCTCACATTCATGGAAAAGTGGTTTTGTAGCATACCTGGGGATACCTCTCCCATGACTTCTGAATTTAAAGACAGGCTATGCAATGTCTTTGATTCACAGCTTGAGCATTTTCAGAAACCAGTGTTGTATTTTCCTCAATGATAAAAAAACTATCATCAGATCCAAAGCCCTAGAAAAAAAAATCCTTTGAAAAGCATCAGAGTGAAGTACAGATGAATATAGACAGGATAAGAGTGCTGAGGCAACAAATAAGGGATGTAGTCTGGAATAATAGGCTGTGTCAGAAGATCCCTTTGGAAAGCTCACAGTCAGCACTGCTAGAGAAGTCTTCAGAAATTTCCCAGACAGCATTCCACATAACCAGGAAGAAAAGACAGGTATAGCAGGTGAATTAGATCTGGTCCATCTAAGCTGTGCTGCGCACTCAAGACCTGCCAATCTCAGCCTCTGTGTTTAGGTGAGGTTACTAATCATTTCTTCTTAACTTCACCTGCACACATGAACATTTTCATAAGTTCCCAGACTAAGAAAAGATTTGTTTATATTTCTCCCCGTAGCAAATATTCTCTGCTGCTAATTCTCTTATAGGTGGAAAATACTGTATTATTTTGATTCCCCAAGCTGCACTTTCCTTTCTGCTATATAGCTCTCAGGACTGTGCACAGGCAGGGGCAGAAGTTGAAGCATTTTTGTTCCCCACTATGAGAACAGCAGGTTACAGTCAGCAACTCCTTATGACTGCATTGTCAAAGCCTGATTCCCCCAGCTCCTTGGTCACCCTGGCTACCTCCACTGCAATGAAAGAAACCACCAACCAACAAACCAAAAACAACCAGAAGGTGAAAGAAAATGAAGGTGGAAAAGACAGTTAAAGGTAGACTTCTTTTAACAGAATGAAAAGCTAAATTTCATACTTCTCCGGAATTTCCAGTGAAACAAATGCCAATGGAAGGATCAGTGGAGGAACAGTTTTCCCACTTGTTCTTTTCTCATATAGGGATTTACATCCCAACAAGTTCAAGAAGAACTGAAATATATTTAAAGATGTACTATAAAGGTCTTCCTTTTTGAATCATTATTTAAACCAAAGCAAAATAAAGCAGAGTAATTAATATTTCCCAAGTATCAGTTATTTCATACACCTCCCACTGTACAAGGATTTCCTTCCATTAATTTTTTTTTCTGTCTCTTAATAGGTTGCAATTTAGCAAAATCTTTCAAATGTGAAAATTCTCCTGTATGCTTAAATTCTGTATTTCCCCAGTATTTTAGAGAATAAGTCAATGCCTGAAGAAAAGAGCTCTGCTTGAGCCCATGTTCGAAATTAAGTCCACTGTAGTGTTTTACTGAATTAAAATGTGCATTTGACCCATATCTCTGTCCTAAAGCAGTGGGAAGCAAGCATTCACATTACTTGAGTTTTTTCAAATCTGTTAGATCAGACCCCTGATTTAATGTCTCTGCCAGCATTTATCTTTTTATCTTGTTACAGTTTCTTTATTATTTCCTATGTAATGAAATCAAAAGATCATGCTCTATTCTACATACTGACTCACCAGAGCTGTGAAAGCTGCCCTGTTTTCTCTGAGGTTCTACATGGAATCCAGAACATCTGTCTTGTGTTTTCATTATTTTTATCATCTCCAGATGTTCCCTGGTGGTTTCAGGAAATCCACCTTCAAATTTTTCACGGTATTTTTTTTCTTCTTCGTATTTCAGGTAAAATGTATGTCATGTCCCTGCATTGTACTATTTTGACCTTTTTGAGTTTCCTTGCAGTTTAACTGCTTTCTGTCTATTTGCTGATACACTTATTTTGATGTAGCTGCCAAATTTGGCCAATGACAAATGTAATAGCTCTTTTAAAATAATCGCAAGATCTCAAACACGAAGGGTCATAGTACTGCTCAATGCATTAACCTCAGCTCTCTGTATGACAGAGTTTCTAATCTATTATGTGATACTGGATGCTTTGATTCCAGCATAAATCAATAATGTAGCATTAAAGGGATTTCACACGTAAGGAAATACCCATTAGTTTTCTTTCTTTCTTTCTTTTTTTAATCTATAGGACAATGGGTTATACTTACTTTTCATGCAATAAAAGCTTTTTTTTTTTACTATTTCAGAATGATAGTCCTATTATAAATATTCATACAGGGCTCATTTCAAACCTTACCAAATCCAATACACTAGCTGACCAAACAGGATTGATATTAGTATCATGCTTGTGGGTTTTTGTGCACTCAGACCTTTATGACGTGAACCTTGTATGTGTCCATGTAGAATATTCTATAAAAGTATATGTTCACATTTCTCCAAGCCAGCTCAACAACCAAAAGCAGGTACACTAGTGCAGTTCCTGAGCGTGGACAGCTCAGCTGGAGCAGAACATCAGAAGACCAGAAGTTTCTGGCACACAAGTGGTCTGAGAGGAATTAGTTCAGCTATCTCTGCATGACAATGTTCAGTGCTAAATGCCAGAACCTACTGCAGTCAGTACCTCCCTGGATCCCCATCCTCCACAACCAGTCAGGTGTGTATGGCCAGTAGTCTCCATATAAAGATTAATGGCTTTTCAAAATAGAGGGGAAGAGGACCAAGAAGAGGGCAGATTTAAGAAACTGTCCAGACTTCAGTACTTTCTTCTGACAAAATTCAAACACTTCCCTTTGGACTAGAAGAGCTTACTCACAGTGTTACTCTTCACAAATTCTTATTTTTGCTAAAATGAAAATGATCAAGCAATAAAGAGGGGTTTTTGAGACACCTTATCTACTTTTCCAAACAACAAGCACAGCAATTGGCAGCTTAGGACAATTATCAGAAAAGCTGACTGAGTCTCTGTTAGCGGGAGGCAGGGCCCTCTTCTCCAGGGGGCAGATCAGCTTCCACATTCTACCATGCCTTTCCTGGTTTTCAGGCAGCTGATCAGTGTATTAATCCCATAAGATGAGCTTTCTATACCATTTCCACAGTAGCATGATCACAACCCTGATTCCCATCATTACTGTCCTCTTCTTACTCCTGGGTGTCCTTCTGCCTTCAAGACTGAATGAAAAGGATTAGTTATTTTTTCATTTAGACTGCAATAATTTCTCTTTAGCATTCATAGGGCTCTGCCTCCTCATTCTACTCTCCAGCCCTAAAAATTCTTTGCAAAGTGCTGAGGTAAATAACGAGCTAATGCAATGCTGCTGTTGCAAAGCATTTACCATTTATGTTAGTCCTAAAGAAAGTGCTGACAGATCATTATGTGCACTTCTCTGCACCATACAATCAAATTTGTGTCTGATAAATCAGTTGACTTCATTATAATCATACTTGGAGAAAGATTGGACCATGGTGGTCATTGTGTAATCATTTGAGACTTGTTTTCTCAATGAATAGTTCTTATAGAACACTTGAATATAAAATTATATGATTTTATTTGTACAATTCTTCATTAAGTGAGCAGTGTCCTTGGGGGGGGACACTTTTATTTTGCTCTCCCTCATCATGTACATCAGCAAATCCTTATTCAACATGGGAGAATCTGTATTTCAGATACTAAAGCTCGTAATCTTTTTCTAATTCCAAACTTCCACAAACAGGTTCCCAGCAATAAAATGAGCAGTGTCAAGAGAAAGGAGTGAAAAGATCTACCTCCAACTGCTGTCAAGGGTATCTGAAGTCCTGAGGCATTATCTTTAGCTTCTAACACATACCACAGCCCCTAGGGATGGAGTTGAAAGGGTGATTTGGAGGTTAGAAGAACACTAATGAGCTGAGTCTCTGAGCTCTGCCTGTCTAAGTCCATTGACTTCTTTGCACCCTTGCTCATTACCATCATAGCAGTTCTGCCTTACACAGTGTCTGCCACTCTTCATATGGACTGATAACCTACACAATGACTGCTCAGAAGAGAGTAATTGTGAAAACTCAGCATTTTGTCAGTGTAAGACAGAAATCAGACACAGAAATGTCTGAAGTGCAGTAAGAATTTTTACAGCATCTGTGTTGTTTTCAGTCCATGAAACATAGGGGTGCAGGGGAGGACAGGGCAGAACCCACTGTGCCCTCTGCTCAGCTTGTAGGTGAAAGCAATCTCTGCAGTGGGGAGAGAGGGGACAGAAAGCCACCCCACCAATTCCCCTGACAACAGGGAAAAGGAGATCGTAGTGAAATGTGGAAAATTTGAACAATTTTCCTTATCTGCTCTAAAATTTATGCAATTCTAGCAAAGTCTGTCTCAATTTCCCCAACAAAAGCTAAGAAAATTAATAGATAGTGTCTTTAATACACTATTAATAGATAGTGTCTTTAAGAAACACCATGGTTATCATCTCTCCACACTACTCAGGAATCTGGTCTGGAGGTAGCAATATTTGATTGCATCCCAGTTAACAACTTGAAATTGCAGTAAGAGTTGGTGAAACAGTGTTCACTACAAGAATTCCAGAGCATTCTTTAGTCTGCCTCACACTGTTGAGCCAGCTGAAGAAACTCTTTGGAATCTGGTGAAGCAGCTATCTCCTAACACGCCAATGAGGACATGACACTGCATTTCCTTTGCCATTAGGGGCTGGGATGTGAATTGAGGTAAAGATAATACAAGATAGCATTATATTAAGAAATTACTCTTGGAAATGCGCAGTGATCAAGCTCTCAGCCTGCATGAGTCTGTAAAGTCAGACAGTGCAATAGCTCCTCTCAGCATGGTGGCAGGGCTTGGCACGTGAGAAATGCTACGCTCTATTGGCAGATTTTCCAAGGATCATAGACATGTCTCCTGCTGTGCAATTTAGCTCTGTGTCCAGCCTCAAGGAAAGATTTGTAATCTAGGAATCATTCCTGGGATAGGATGAGAGGCTTTCAGGTGGCAGGTGCCCAAATCTATCTAATGTGGAATTACCTCACAATTTTCCACTTATAATTTTTATTTTATACACCAAAAATAAAAGAAAGATACGAGGGAGAAATCTCCTTAAGAAAGGACTTGGTTGATTCACAGTCTCATTCAGTCTCAAATATGGAAATAAAGTTCTAATAGGAAGATGATTTGAGCAGAAGGAAAACCTGAACTGTATTTTTTCAGTTACCTTGAGAACAATTCACCTAGACTAGACTAACAAAGTTAAAACTAGTAAAATCATGTCCCTGGTTATCTGTTCTTCTTCTGTGCCAAAGCAATGAATACTCTCTCATCAACCAGCTGTCTCTCAGATACATATGTTCTGTTTTCAAGCAATTGCAGAGAGTTTTAGATACAACTTATTGTTATAAATTTTTTATTGGATGTGTAAATTGAAAGGCTGTTCTCTGTTGAACTATAAAAATGAGGGTAAGCATAAAAGAAAAAAAATTGAATAAATGAGACGTATATACATTGGGTATTGGAAAGGCAAATTTATGCTAAGCAGAATAATAAGGACTGGAATTGGACCAAAGGACAGAAATAAATAATTATTAGTCAGGCTAGAGGTAAATCGCCTGGCTTCCAAAGAAGGCACTCGAGCTCAGCAGCAGAAAATGGAAAATGTACTCCAATGGCATTTGTGGATTATTTTTCAATCACAAAACAAAAGTTACATTATCTTAGGCAGTGAACAAAGAGTGGTACTAAAGAAGAGTTTAGAATATGACAAACTTTATGTGAGAAGAAGAAAACCTGACATTTTGGCTTCACTGAAGAATTATGATGCATGAGACAAGATGTAGTCTGACTAGGAACAAGAGAACCTGAATAAAACAGTAACTAGGACCACTAGGAAATATTGCCCAAAATATTTCAGAGTTTTGACTAACATAAATCACTAAAATTTTAAAGGTTTCCACAGAAATTAAAAAACATGTTCTGACCTGTAGAATATCAAAAGATTAAAGGGAATTCTTTCTCCTATGTGTCTGAATTCATGCAATACTAAAATATGCTTTTTCTTCATATATTGTGATATTCAGTATACATTCACTAGAGTTGCAGGAAGGATTGCAGACATCCTTCCTTCAGGCTCCATATTTCAAAAACTGCTCCTTAAAAACTCCCACCATAACCATAAATGAACTTCAAATGGTTATGCAGCAAAACTTGTCTATCATATAACTTTAGCTGTGTCTTGTGTTTCTAATAATTATAATAATAATGAGTCTTTAGGTTCTCCTCAGACACAGAACAAAAATAAATCTTACAGAATAGCAGGTTTATACCCTTAGACAGGAGAATACTGTATGGACAAAAAGAATCAATGGTTTACTTAAGTTATTTCAAAGCTGAATCTAAGTCAGTAAAAAATCACTAAAAGCAGATCTCACTTACAGGAAGCTTTTAATGATAGAGCTTGGAGTTTGTAAAATACATGCAGGAACAAATATGTGACAATGATTTATTTAAAATCTCCCTTAAGCACCTTTCCCTTTGCTGTGACATTAGTTAATCTCATGAAGATTCAGTTGTTAATTTTGACTCATTCCTCAAAAACATCTACATCTTTGAGAACTTCATTGAGTCACCGCAAGGGTCATAAATTCAGTCAAAGACATGATGTATTTCTTGGCTCTGATACACTGTTTAACTCAATAGAAAGCTTCTCAGGGCTCTTGAGCTCAGTGAACCATGGCCTGCAGCACTTCAAGGTGCTCCTAAGATAATGCAGATTGCAATGAAAGCCAGTGAAACAAGCAAAATTTGTCAAATAAACCACACAATTTCAGATTAGCTGGTAAAAATCTGATATAAGTTTCCTTGTACTCTCTATGACATCTCTACACTTTTAACAAGAACTAGCAGGTAAAAATCCAATATTTTCAAGTTTCTGCATATTGACAAATTAAAATTCAGGTGCAGTTAATGTTGGAAACGTATATTCAGAAAAACAATAGAGAATTGCATGGACTTTTGGGATATTTGTTAAACTGAAGTTTGTCTGTTTTGTTTTGTTTTTATTTTAACAGTTATAACTGTTAAAAAGTCCTTAAATTATCAGTTTTCAAGTCCTTAAATTATCAGTTTTCAGTCCCCATATACACTCCAGCCTTCCTCACACAGCTCCCACTCTAAGGCATCATCATCAGTCCAGAATGCTGCAGTTTTCTTCAATATCAGAGAAGCAAAGTTAAAAAGGAAATGAGATATTAACACAGCTTACAGCTGTAACGTTTTGGCCATTTACAGTTCAAAATGCACTGCATACTCTACTGAAACTATCAGTCACACAGCAAGTGTTAACCACCTCTACATCCCTCTTCCCACTTCATGCCTTTACAGAGAAAATATGCAATCTGTTGTGAGAAAAACCTGTGTCCAGCATCCATCCTGGCATTGACTAAAATGGCTCAAACCCCTGTGATGCCTTGATATATGATTCAGATCCTGTGTTGTAAGGAGGCTGATAGACAGTGGAAATAAGCATCAAATCTTAGGTCAATTTTGGAAGCCTAAGCCTGAATTTCCTGACTTTAGTTGCTTTGAAGATAATTATTAGCTTCTTGTAATTATTATAAATATTTTCATAATATTCACATTTCCTGATTCCACCCTGAAAGAAAGCAGGAAATGCCAACAATTGGGAGAACTGACATTTGCTAATGGAGCAAATGGCTTGCCTTTGTGTCCAGTACACGTCAGCTGGATAAGTGAAGTTTTACATGCTGATCCAAAGCAAATGCAAACCCTGAATTTTCTGAAATTTCTTCTATTGGAAATTCTTCTCACATATTTCTGCTGTAAACTTTCCTAGAAACTCAAAACAGCCCTTTTGAAGTGATAGCCCAGTAGTGAAAGTAAGAAGTTTACAGCTTGTGATATTGGCACGTAGGGTGAGAGGGTAAAAAGAACAGAAGGGCTGTGCACCAGCCTGGAGCCACAGGGAGGAAAAGGGAATGTGTGCTTGTCAAAAACAAGAATCTTGTAATGTGAACATATGATATGCAATACATACTTCAAGAAAATCCCAGGTTTTCAATGAAACTTCCTTCAGTTCAAAAAGGGCCCTCAGGTTTAACAATCTGTCAGAGCTAATATTATATATGTGACCTTAAATATTCATTGAGTTTGTAGAGGTTTCATCTCCTTTTGCATTTATCAAAAATTATTCATAATATGGCAGTTTCTGTCACAATTCAGGCTCTTTAGGCCAAAAAATGTAGAAAGAAAACTAAAGCCCAAAATAGAAAATGACAGCTACAGTGATGAAATGGGGATAAGTGATAGTTTTAAAGAAACTCACTGTACATCTATAATTTTCCCTTTTAACACCTTATCTTTAAGCTATACTTCATTTAAGATGTCGACACAGCTTGATACAAAGTGCATAATTTATTGAATGCTGACTCTCTTGTGATTTATTTTGTTGTTTTGCAAGTCAAGTACAATCTTGCAACTCTGTCTTAGTCGTAAAATACTAAAAAACCCCTTTGTGTTTACTGGAGCAGTGATCAAAACATGAATATTATATGCCACATCTACTTTAAAGCACAAATATGAGTGCCAAATTTGCCTAAAATCAAATCACTCATCCAGAATGCACAGCATCAAAGAGTTTTGATTGGATTTGACAAGGTAGCACAAGGCACTTCGTAGGACAATCAACACACAAATACAAATTTGCTTTGCCTGTTGCCTATTGCATCACCCTCTACTTCCTGATCTAAGTAGTTTTATGTGGTGACAGATTTGACAAAAGGGAGATTAGAGAGATCTAGATGGAAATCTGTACTTTGAAACTTGGCTGTTTAATTATTATTTGTTATCTGTACTACATCAAGGTGAAGAAAGATACGTATTCCTTATTTTCAGAATGCAGTGCCCTAGATCTCTCTTCAAAACCAATGACTAGAAATGTTTTTATAAGTAAAGTGATGAAGAAATAAATAATAAGGATGAACCATGTGACAAAGAAAATTTAGTGATAAACCACAGAAAATAGGTTCAGAAACTGCTTATAATATTGAGCATACAATTCATACCAAAGATCTAGGCACATAAAATTACTTTTGTGTTGCAGAAAATTGCAGGCTTTATAATTGCAACCTGTAGTCCTTTCATTTGAAGACATTTTTTTACCCACAAATGTATCCATAGTAAAATAAGCCTCAATAAGCCTCAATAAGACTCTCCTTTTATGCAGAGGTAATATGGAGGACTGGCAAAACCTTTTCTAGAAAACAGCATTATTATTATTATTATTATTATTATTATTATTATTATTATTATTATTATTATTATTATTATTATATTTCCTATACCTTGAAATATATCTGCATATTTTTCTCTGTTCATCTCTCTCTCTTTCAGATGCCCATGGGGATCAACAGAGATCCCTGCACACCCCATCTGGTCTCAGTTGAAGGACCTCTGTCTTACACTTCTCCTCTCTAACAGTATCAAATGTCTGCTCTTCCTGCAGCTCTTGAGAGCTATGTGGTACTTTGGGATTGTGTCCTTTTTGAGGGCATAACAAGGAGTTTGCCCTTAGGGAAAGAAAATAGATATTAGATAATTAGTTTGAAGAAAATATCAGTTACCAGATAGCCAGTTGGAAAGATACTTAGGAAAAGGTTTATGATACAATAAAAATATTTATAAATTAATTTAAAAAAACCCCTGTGTTATATTCATTTAATACCAAATCATACAGGAATAGGTTTGTCCCTTTTTTCCCCTCCTCAAAGGGAAAGGGTCCTCTGTACCAGTTCCCAGATCTGCCCCATCAAAGGCCACCCTCTTCATCCTGTCACTCTCCAGCCCAGAGCAGGACTGCGCCACCTTGTCCCCATGTCATTGCCCCAGGCAGAGCCCTTCTCCTCTTCCCTCTTCAACACACACCGGCAACATGAAATAAAAGGTTAGAACCTTCAGAATATTTTTCCTCCAAAATCAACAACTACAGTGGGATTTAAAAGTGAGCATTTCTGATTAATCAAATTGATAGTTTTATTTCCTCATTGGAACTGTTTTTCTGCCAGCAGAGTCCAATAGAGATAGACAGACAGACATGAATATAATGAAATGCAGGAAAATTTAAACTATAGAAAACAACAAGAAAACATGCACAAAATAAAAACCCCTTTGTACTATCTGTCAGTTTTTGCCAGTTTGAAACATCACTGAAACTCAAGTGTATATGCTTTATAAGATAAAACTGAATGTTTAATAAAAAGGCAAATTGCTCTTCTGTATTTTGAAAGGTAATTATTCCATGTCTGTATGTGATTTTGTGAAGTATGAAACAACAAAGTATTCAGACTCTTCTTATTTAAGCATGAAAAAAGAAGAAAAAGGGTTAGCTGCTGTCTTCCTAGTAAAGGTGTCTGCTCTAGTTCAGACCCAGTAATCAATGTGACATTATAACTGGGGACATGACAAGAAGCAGCTTGGACCATAAAAAGAAGCTCTCTAGTTTTTCCAAACAAATCAGTCTTGTTTGGATGTGTGCACAGTCTGCTGCTCTTTAAATCTCCAGACCACCGAAAACACGGCATTTACCTCCCAAAATCCAGGCAAGTTTGTCCTGAGAAATAGAAGTACTCCTAGCTAGACAAGATTGTGCTGTCTGTGGCTGAGTCTCTTTGTTCAGGCTGAGCAACTCTTGGGTATCCTCGAAGGCTTCACAGAGACACTGACTGCATTTGGTGTGACTGCATTAAGTTGACACAATCATTTGTCCACTTTGCACAGTCTAGAAGAAAAGAAACCACAATAGGTGTTGGGATTAAATAATTCAACTTTGCTGGTCTGTTCACACCAGACAGATAGAGTATCTGGAGTACCCTGAATCAGCACATTTCTACTTTAAGAATAAGGAATTCAGAGTGCTTCCAGTGCCATCCTGCCAAGTGTTTCTCCCACTAGGTACTTGAAGTGACAAACTAGACTGAGATTCAAAACATGGTCTGGGCTTCTATCCAGCTGTCTGTAGCATCCTTCAAAAGCCAACAGAGTTGCACAGCTCACCCTCTTCCCAATTCTCCCTCCAACAAAAAAGAAAGGAATGAAAATATCCAGGTCCTTACCTCTGAGAAGCAATAATCCATGCAAATCAGCCAAATTGGGCAAGATGACATTGTGGGAAAGAGAACAAAGGAAGAAAGAACAGTCAGTCATTAATTTCAGTGTATATCAAGGCTAACTGATACATAAAGTGTCAGAAAGTAAAACATCCCCAGTTTGAATTGAGCAACATCCCAGCCCAGCACCACATCCATTTCAAGAACTCTTTCCTTATAACACATGATTATATGAAGAATAGTTTTATTTATATCTAATTTCAGGATCTCAGAAGTTCCTGAACGTCCAAACAACCATAAGTATCTTTTCTCATAAAATCTCTTATTTTTAAGGTACATTGTGGCAGTCAGCCAGAACTTTGTTTGTCAAAGCACTGTGATTCGTTTGAAATTTCACCTCTAATACTGAACAATAAGCATTTTCATAGATACAGCAAGGATTCCAAATACTTTGTTATTCTAAAATTTTTTGGAAAAGGAAATAATGTTAGGAACAAAACTCAAAACTTTTGTTTTCTGTAGGAGGAAATGAACACCCCACCATCATGTTCTACTCTAATTCATTCATCAAAATATAATTAATTAAATCTTTATCATTCCTCAGAATGGAGAAACCATTCTCTAACAATGGTCTACTGAGTTGTAGCCATTAATCTTAGGTCATAGGCTGTGAAGAAATGACCTGAAGAGGCACTTTAATTAACAAGTATTTTTACCAGTGATAATCATGATCGTTTTAGTATATGCCAAGCAGAAGATAAGACTGATGAATCTCTTGTGGTTCAAGTATTGATTTGTAATTTATATGAGAGAAAGATATTTAAACAGAAGGGAAAAGGTATCGAACATTCAGATCAGAGGTTATAATGTTTTACAGGTCTCTGAGGACTGTGCTTTTCTTTTGAAGAACATGTTTCTCATGTAGGTCATCAAGGTGTACACCACAGAAGAAAACAATATTCAGATTTATGATATGGCATCCAGACTTACACATTTGTAAATACTATGCTGGTTCTATTCACTTAATAGAAATACCTACAAAGTTCTAAATCTAAATATTTGAGCAGTTCAGCCCTTTTATAGTTTTGTAGATCCAATCCAAAAAATATCAGCATTTGTGAAAATTGAACTCAGAGTTCCCATTCAACAGTGGCCATCCAAGGTCAGTGACTACTCTTTAAAAGTTGTGCCTCGTGAAAAGACTTGTACCCAGTGCACCTTCAGAAGCGTTGCACAGCAAGGTGCTAAGACAAATGAAAGAGATACTACAAGTTGGCAGGTGACAATTCCTCAGATTTTTCAAAAGGTTTGTGCTCCAAAGCTACAAAATTCAAATTACCATAAAAGATACACCAGTCTCAACCTCCTCCAATGCTAGAGCTTTCCCTTCTCCAAAGCACAGACACCTGCATCTGAACTATTGCTGTTTATTTCTATTTAAAAAACAAAACCAAAACCAAACCAAACCAAAACAAAAAACAACAAAACACAAAAAAACAAAACCGAAAACAAACAAAAAAAAAAAAAAAAAAAAAAAGAAAAAACCCCAACAACAACAACAACAAAACAACCAAAAGCCTTCCCTGCACCAAGAATGTTTTTCCCTTAACCTTAAGAGTTCCTCAATTACTTTTTCTGCCAATTTCCTATTTCCTTAGCCAACTGAAATGATTTCCCTTCTATGGTGTCATGTCCCACAGAACAATTTTGGAGAAAAGAAGTTGCCTTTCAGCATATGAAGGAACAGCAAAAACTCTACATTTTACATCTAAGAAAAACACAGAAGACACTAGTAATAAGTGAGCTACACAACAGATTCTGTCCACAGCTGCTGCCAGAGTATACCAAGTGAAGTTTTCATGGAATGGAACTGCTGCTTTGCAGTGACAAATTTCCACAAAGCTAGTCTGGTGCAGAGAAGATGGGAATCACACAGCTGGTTTTACTTTTGCCACTTTGCACTTTTATTTCTCAATAAAAGCAAAGGAATTATGTGCATAAAAAATTTTATCCTGTGGGAGGAAAAAAATAGAAAAAAAGAACTGAAAGTCTGAAAATTGGCATTTTAGCAATCAATCTAAGAATCTTCAAACTGTTCCATCAAGCGCTTTTGTTCTGACAGATGCTTCAATAAATGATATTTGATAGTTCACATTTTTCTAATGTTATCAGTGTAATGTTGTACAAAGTATATATGAATTATCTGATGGGCCTAATGTACTGACAGGGGGAGTAAATCCAGCAATCTCTGGGGACATTAATTTGTTTTAGCATATACCAATTCACATTGAACTTGAAACTGATGTTGTTCCCCATTGTGCTGTTGCATCACTCATGGACCTTAATAATGTTTCCACAAGTGAAGAAAGACATCATTAGCATAAAAGCTGTGAGCATTTTAAGGGGTGATTCTGAGACAATGAATGAGAATTTCCTTGTGGCAAAAAAAAGCAGTGATAGAGTCAATATCTTAATGGGCCTTACATGGCTAAACAAGGCAATGAAATCAAAGATTTGTATCTCTTCTGTTTGGTAATAGGGTTAAGAAACCTGTGGAATTTTTCTACACTTGAACATCAGGCATTGTCATGTATTTATGCTCACCTGTCAAATTCCAAGGGCATTAAAATATAGTCATCTTAACTGCTCCTGGTTTGGATTCCAATGAGAACTCTGAGACTTCCAAGTCCTTAGCACAGCAGAAAACAAAACCACTTTTATCCAGGCATCCAAATTTTTGTCCAACAGCCAACATTTTGGTTTGAACTTTTTGCCCTCCATTTACAATCCCATTTGGGGTCTGATCTTTTCAATACATTTGGTGTATTCAAAAGAGGTGAGTTCCATCAGGAACATGAAGGAACAGATAGAGTAATGGATGGCACCTCAGGAAGGCAAGGATGGAATGGGATTCATGGCTTTCCTTGTACACAGAATAATAGCAGGAAATTGGACCTGCCAAAGAAAAGGGTCAGGCAGAGAAAAAAGCTGGACTGTTTTGGCTGCATAAGAAAGGACAGCTTTGAGCAGCCAGAGGATTATCAAAGAACAGCCTGAGTGCCTAGAGCTGGTTGTGAGTCAATGCTCTCCTACAAGCAGCCACAGGAATCTGCTACCATTATGGTCCAGGGAGACAGGAGCAGACCATGGCAGGTTGTACTTGTGTGCAACTGCACTCCTACAGCGTACTTTGGATAGCTTTCCATCACAGTGTTAGATTGGTTCTTTCAAATAACTTATCAGCAGCAGGAAATATTTTCCAAGTTGGAGAAACTGCCAAAGGAGGTGAGAGAAGGTCATCTGACAGTACCTGCCTCCTCAAAAATGGTGACCAGCAGCAGACAGACTGGTCCCCATCTACATGTCTGAGTCTGTGCTTCTGTTTAGGCTTACATTCTACAAGGGGAGTCCATTTCCTCCACTATTCTCGGAAGAACAGAAGACAAATATCCATATATTCTCCTCCAAGGCTGTTTTCCCACCTGTGATGTCAGCTGACTTACTCAGATTTAAGCTTTAGAGAACCAAAAATTAAACTAGGTGGCAAGATCAGAAGCTCATGCCCCAAGCTTACACATCAGGGAAGATTCTGATTTTGGTTTTTGACAGTCTGTGGGGATGATTTAAGTGGATGGAGAGAGCTGCAGCAGCAATTTCAGGAAGAGCTCATCAGAGCTACATTTTTCTGCTAAATCCAGAATTGAAGCACAGAAGAAGTATGCTCAGGCTGAAAAAGAGTATTTGGCAGGGAGGGTGAAGTGGAGAGCTCAGTTTGCAATTGCACAGATCCAAAATACTCCATGTATTCTGCAAACAAGCAGCAAATGTATGGTGTCACTGATGAACTGCTGAGGTATAAATCACCACTCTGATATATGTGCCTAGTGATTAAATTTATGAGATTCACTACTATGGTGTAACTCATTCCAGGGAAGAAGTTGATTGTTCACCATATTTGTAATGTACTTACAAAACCTCCTGGATTGGAAATATTATAATTAGAAAATACATATGCACATACTTAGAACTAATTATAGAAGAAAGCATATAATATTTTAGAGAAAACTCCTCATCTTCCCGCTCACAGCTGAGAACTGCATACTAGATAAGACCTTTTCTGTAGTAGGATTACAGACATTTTCTTGCTGAAATGTATGAAATACCTCTTGTGCTTTAATTAAGCAGACAATTTTTCAACAACATTTTCATCCTCCAATGAACATCATGCATTCATAAGGTCCTGGAAACCTCCTTGCCCTGAAACAATACCTTGACCATTACAAATCCTCAGCATTGGTTTCTTCACATACACTTGGACAGCTCTGACTATATGAGATGTTTTAACAACGTGGCAACACTTGGGGGGGTGACACTGCAGCCTGCCTCATGAAAAGTGATATCTGGAACAAGTTTATGGCAATTCCAATGTCACTGCATCAGCAGCAATTCCTATATGTAACTCAGACCTGTGGTTGCCTTTCTTTTCCATGCATACAGGGTAATCCTCAGAGAAATGTACAGTGTTACCAAAAATGTCACTGCCTCGTGTCAGTTTAAGCAGCCAAGTCAATGTGGTTTGTGCATGTGCATGATGATTATATCTTACATTTTCCATTTAGTTAATGAAGTCATGCTTACTAGGGAGAAAAAATACTATGGATTATTCTGCTCCAGTATGTGGAAACCATGTGAAAACCTTGATTGATGACACGGCTCCGAGGAATAAGCCTCAATGACATCTGCAGCACAGCTATGAGGTTACTAATAACCACAACCTGTGAATTGAGAAAGAAGCCCTTAAAAATGACTGCTGACAAACACAATGAAAGAGATTTATGGATTGCCTAAATCAAGAGTGCCCAATCCTTGTGAAGTGGATGGCTTGTCTCATTCATTATGCTACTGTGACATGAAAATTATATTCTGCTCTTTTCCTTTTTATTTTTTTTTTCCATTTCCACTGAGTGAATATCAGAGACTCCCTTTCAGGGAAAATAAACATGACTTATGTAGCCATGGAACTTTCAGTGATTTTAGCCCTTCATTCCCTTGACGTTTGAGGAAAACAGGATGTCTTTAGCTCCAAACAAAAGGGATATCAGCTTATCAACAGTAGATTTTAGCAAGCCTATTATCTGGCTGTAAATTCAAAACCACTTTTAAATCCAATTATCTGCATTCTTACCGCCTTTTTTCCTGAAAAGTGCTTATACTAAATCATTGAAGGCGGGTGTCTCTACTGTTAAATATACTAAAACATTGCTAAGTTCACACTGGCCAGGGTCCTTTCTCAAGTGTGTTGTTATAAAATACAGTCAGGAATAATCTAGAAGACTCTCAGCCACACACAGACAAGGACACAAGGGTTATTTCTGTATCACATGGTAAAGATAAATATATCAATGATAGAAAAGAGGCAGTGGGTCAAATATTTAAAAAGGAAGCCTGGATCACAGGCAAGGGTCATTCTCAGAACTACTTGCAACCAAAAGACCTGTACTGTCAGAGCACCTTGCAGTGAACACTAGTTCTGACACTGTGATCTCCTGTTTTAGTCTGGTGGAAAACCATGCAACTGTGAAAGCTGAGTTGGAAACAGATATTCTTCTTACACCAGTCAAGGCTTTGCAATCACGCTGTCATGAGCCTCTTGCCTCATTTCCCCCTCTTGTCTGAACCATGAAGTCTTCTCTGATAGTATCTTGCTATCCAGAGAAGAAAAAAGGAAGATAATGTCTGAATCTGCGTATACAGCATTTCCTGAGATCCACAATTGACACTAAATGAAAATGATCTTGTTCTTTTTGAAGGATTTTTGTGTCTTAAGGTCTCGGGCCAAGACAGAAGCTGTATGGAGGGAATAAGAGGTAATGCAAAATTGCTGTGCTGCTAAGTTATGTCAAACCAGCAATCTTAAAACAACAGACACGCTGTGGGTCGCAGGAGAGGTCAAGAGACTCTTGTCAGTCTCTGTTAATAAGGGATTCTGTCAGGTCAATCAAGCTCTCTGCCCGCTTGGGGATTTTACAGTGCCACCCATTTGGGTAGTGTGTTTTAGGTTGCATTTCCGAGATTCAGGTGCTTAAAGTCTTTTCTTGCCCTCTAAAAGTCTCTGAGCCAGATGCAAGAAAGTGATGGAGGCGTCAAGGTTCTGTTTTTCCGAGGTCTATCACTCTGTTTATTATTTCTTATCTCACAGTTCGCTCTGTGCCCAGCCAAGGTCGGTACTGTACCTCGGCCATCAGAGAACTGCCCGCCCCTGGGCAGTTGCAGCGCCTTTGTACCCTTTCTTATGTAAATAAAGAAACCTTTATTTACATTTATATGCCAATACCTGCTATCTATACTAAATAGGTTATCTCTATTTGACCCAATCTCTCCAAACTATATTGTGCTAACGTCACAGCAGAAAATGGAGACGAGAAAGAAGAAGAAGAAGAAGCCTAGGGTCCGCCTTAAAATCTCCATGTTGTCTCCATTCACTTCTATTCTAAAAACCTAAAACTACAAATTTTTCACTCGGTGATAAGCTGTACTACTGCCTTTCACATCCTTATGACTTGTAATTCCTCTTTGCTTTGTGCCAGGGTCTGCAACCCCCATGGAGAGAACTGATAGCCCCCTGTTCACCCCCCTAGACAGGTCTTAAACCCCCTGGACAAAACTCAAACCTCCTTTGCTCTGTTCCCACACTGCTTTACCAGGTCCCTGAGCCTCCAGGGCAATTAAAGGGATGCCCTGGACTCTGACAAGTGGGATGCACCTGCACTGCTCTGCAGCAGACTGTGTTACACTGCTGAAGGGTTTGCTTGCCTTAGTAGAGCCCATCTGCTGGGGCTAAATATGAGAAGGAAACGCCTTGATACACATATCTAATCTCGTTTGCAAGTACTGGTATCTCTTTCATTTCTAACATTTAAATTTGAGCATTTTCCCTCTAAAGATCATTTAGAGAACATTTGGTAGTAAGATACACAGCCTAGTTAGTTGTTAATCATCATCGAAGAGATATCAAAGGGTTACCGAGAGAGTTCAAATACTTATCTAACAGTCTCAGAAAAAGAAATATCAGGCTGCAAATAAGCCATAGGAGAATGAAATAATTTAATTCCAACATATATCCTAATGAGGAAGACTGTGTATGGGAAATGTGACAGAAGGTATGAAATGAACAGGCAAGCTGCTGGACCATGATGGACTGCACTGTGGAAAGATGAGGAAATTATCTTATGTGGTGTGTCATATGCAAACATGAGTTCCACCCTAGGCTTCATTGTCAGAGCCTTGTTGTTGATGTAGGCTGGTTTTGCTGTGGAATCCTCCAAGGGTGGAGGTCACACAACATCCCCCAGCAGCATGTTCCTGCCCTTGGTTGCCCTCAGGATGAAAAAGCTTATCTCTTCTGAACTTCTCTTTCAACTTTACATGCACTACCCTTTGTCCTCTCACCAGGCATGCCTGTGACCACCCTGGCACCATCATGCCCTACTGGTAGAGACTGGGAGGCTGCTGTGAACCCCCCACTAAAATCTTCTTTTCTCCAGGGTAGCTGAGCCCATATTACCAGTCTTCTGCTCTCAGGGCAAGCAATCCAGATCCCACCATCTTGGTGCACCTCTGCGGAACACATTCCAGTTTGCCCATGTCTCCCTCGTACAAGGGGGCTCCTAAGTGGTCTCACATCCCTGGCCCTGCTGGGTGCACACCTCCTAGCACACCTCAGTGTGTCCTCGTCTGCCTCTGCTGCAGGTAGGTGCTTTGCTCACAGGGTTTTCTGGAGCACACTGCCAAGATGGATATCCACACCAGCTCCAAACCAGCAGAGCACTGTGTGGACACAATTTCTTTGCTAACAAAATTGCTAGGAAGCAGGAGAAATTAACCTAAGTGGATCTTCATGCTGCTGCAATCAGATGATTTCTGGTAACTGCAGTAACTTGCTTAGAGTTAATTGGACAATATAGCATGGCACAATTGGTACTGTGTCATCACCTTTCATGAAGAAAGAGAACAAGATGTGACTGTGATAGCTGTAGCTGTGCCAGTCTGAAGACACTAAACAGCAGGCTTAAAACAGCTATCTTTGTGTTAGACATGAAAGTTCGAGAAGTTAAGCTTAGTAACCTACTCAGCTTCTTGGATGCCTGTGCTCTCAGCAACAGTGACCTTGAACCAAGTCAGAGCTGTATTTTCCATAATGCAAGGACACCCTTACACCCAATATATAATACCCAGCACCAAATACATCCTAGACAGAGGCAGATATAAATGTTGGCTGCTTCCTGATACTGTAACTGTGAGTTACAAGCTTCTGATAGTAGTAACTGTCTCTTTGTCCTCACTAAAGGTTTTATTTAGCCTGAATTATAAATGTCTCTTTTTCTCCCTCAAAAATATATGCAAAATCCCGTAAGAGATATAAACTAAAAACTGTGCATGTGTCATGCTGAAATGCAAAATGAGAAGCCCGGCAGTCAATTGTGTAAGACTACTTTAATAAAGCAAATATTACAGTAGTGAAAAATGCTCCCCTATAAAGTCAGCTTTAGAGGGGGTAGGGAGGAGGATAAGGGAAAGGAGAGTATATGCTCCAGAGGTATGAGACAGTTAAATGAAACAGAAAGACTGTCTTGCCAATAAATATTCAGAGCAGATTCTCAAACACCTTTCTGAGATGTATTGTATTTTATTTGAAAGACTATATGAGAGACACTGCCTGTGTCATTATCTGAAAGGCATATTCCTTGGTATGGTACATTAACATTAAGTCGTTTAGTCTGTGTTTGCTCAGAGACAGGGCAATTTTGAATTTAGCATTGTAAAATCAGACAGATCTTATGGAGCTCTTCTTTGAAGTTTCTGAAAAATCTTAACTGTTCACATGTCTCAAAAACTCTCAGCCTGGGCCAGAGGAGTCAGTTTGGGCTGATATCCTCCTTCTCAACACGTCTACTGGTAGATAGTTAGGCCAAAGTTATGAGTCGGAGAGATTCTTTCCTGGAAATAGAACCCCTCAGAGCTGGATACTGTCTCCAGACCTCATCTCCAATTATTACAGAGTTGTATTCCTAAACCTAGATAAACCATGCAATCACCAGGGAGTAATGCAAAATAGTTAGTGCAGCAGATGTGAAGAATACTATTTTTCTGAAAGATTTAAAGGTGCCTTTCTTTTCTTTGGAATTCTGTCAAAATTGTTTTTGCTGACTTCAGAGGTTCTCCACCCAGCTCTGTCTAAATTTGGGTCTGATAATTTTTCAGCAAATAAAACAAAGTTCATTAATCGTCCCGTTTGGTCACTTAGGACAGCAGGGTCTAAGATGATGAGCAGAAAGTCGCCCAGGCTGCTGCTATACAGGTACATCTCCTAATGGGGAGTTGGATAGAGCTGCACAGGCCTCCTACTCTTTCTGACTCTGCCTTGTACAGTACACAAATAAAGATGGAATCTTGAAATGCGGAATGGTGGGCAGAACTCTTCTCTTTTTAGTCATACTTTGAGTTAACAAATTCTGAGTGGCCACGTAATCATAAGCAGGAGACAGCAAACTGGGTAACATGTGGCATATAGGACCTGCCCAGGATCAGAAGGGAAATTCATGGAAATCAGAGCCATATGATGGTTGATAAAAATGTCACTCAGGATTTCATGCCAGAGCTATCCCAGTGATGCCTACAACCTATATCTCTCAGCCATACCTCACTTTCTGGGGAGGGATCAACCAGCCCAGTGGCTGGGCAAACAGGGTGTCTTCCCTGGGTACGTTTTGAGACCTTGCACATACTGTGTCGTGGGAAATCTGCAGTCATTGAATCTGTACATCCTGGACACAGGAGATGAGAAGATGCTGATAAGGGTCTGCATGGAAAGGGCAAGGAAACAGAAGGTAATAATGGCCACTCCTGACTGGATCAACCAAGCAGAGTAACAACCACCCCATTTCAGGGAACAAAGGAAAACCGTAAATACCTTTCCTTACTTCTGTGCTCAGCGGTTCATCCACCAGAGAACATGTTCTCAGGAGTTGGCACAAATCAAGGCTTTAACACTGCACTCTCTGTGCACTGATCCACAGACCTTCCAATGAGGTTATTAATTCCTAAAAGCTTGCTATCCAATCTCCAACCTTGTCCTCCCTTGTCTGGGTTTCACCTGCTGACTGACACTCATCCATAAAAGGATGTACTGAAATCGATTCCACTTCATGTCTCAGACTGGACAGATTTGTTCTTCTGTAAAGACAGTCTCCAACATTCACCATTCACTCTATATGCTCCTCTTCCTCTCTTACTCACTTGCACACTCCAGGTGACATACCTGGCACCTTTCCAAACAGTTTGAAACTTGTGAATTATTGATCTGGCTCTGGCTGAGGCTTGTAATCCACAGTTCCAACAATGTTTGTATTATCTCTGTGTCAGTGTGCACATTTTTTAGCAAACTCGAGCTTACCATGGCAAGTCTTGTCCTGAATATAATAGAGTCCTTTCTCACAAAAATTCCCTCAAAAAATTCTCTGATTCCCTGTCCCCACCAGATCTCTAGCTTATTCCTTGACCCACAGTCTACTGTAGAAAGTGTTATAGCTCACCCCCAGCTCTGAAACTAAAAATATTATATGTATATGTAAATACATATATATATCATACTGTACATATCTATATAAATATCCCAGTAATCAAATTTAAAAATTAATTTTCTTATTATTTTTCCAACCAAAAGTTTGAAACAGTTTTGTTGTGAGGCACTCCTTGAGCCCAAGCACTCTGGCTAGCACAGCAGAACACTGCTAAGATTGCCCATTCATAAAGTGATTTATCAGCTGTGCTGTGGTGTAGCAGTGAACAGAGGAACTACCAGTGTACAAGGCACGTTTCTTGGGCTACAAGTAGCACATTTCTTGAATGCCTCAAGGACCAAAAGGTGTCCAACCCCCATGAAGGCTGATCAGATTTGTTTCATTAGAAATTATTTCGCTCTGTTGTGGTTTGTCATAAGGGAATGGCTTCCACAGCTGCAGCATGCATCAGGTCCTAGTGCAAAAGGGGTGAAGGATCTTCTGTATTATCGTTCATGCTATCATTGTCATACATGTGACATATGGAGACACATTTTTCTCAATTAATAGTGCTGTAACTTGCAAAACATCCAGGGCTACTTTTTGATTTCTTTTCCCTGTTGATAAAATGCAAACCATTTTTCTTTCCTGTGTATGCACCCATGGCTATGTATTTCTGCTTCCTTTGCCCATCAGCAACAAAATTTTTGCTGTTTCATCAGTATGAACATCTAAAACAATTTATAGAGTATAACTTGCTCTATGAGAAATGTGAATTATGTGGCCAATAGAGCCTTCAGCTACTTGCATCTGTATTTTTTTCCCAACCAGTGTCTGAGATGGTTATCTACACTTTCATTACCCCAAGATGACATTAATGCCATTCAGTGCTGACTGGTCTGCCTGATA
The DNA here is from genome assembly GCA_013398615.1 of Brachypodius melanocephalos. NCBI lineage: Eukaryota > Metazoa > Chordata > Aves > Passeriformes > Pycnonotidae > Brachypodius > Brachypodius melanocephalos. Next base: position 21,416,204 of record VZSR01001479.1, on the reverse strand, counting down.
AAGCTAAGCATAAACCCAGGCTGATGCAGAAAGTGACTGACAGTTTTCATAAGAAAAGCAAAAGCCAGGAGCACATATCACCTCCCTAGAAAGAACTGCAGTTGGCTGCCAGTTAAATATATGAATTTTAAAACTTACCTTTGATATGCTGTATTAAATTTTGCATGATCTCATTATAGTCTATATCACTTTCTCCTCATGTTCCTGAATGTCTTTGACAGTCATCTGTCAAATCACAGGAGCTGATGTCCACTTGGAGAGTAAAATCTTGTACATTGGCAGTGAGCAGGAGGCAACACTTCCAGGGAAAGCACCTTCATAAAGAAGTGGAGGAAGAAGGGTAGGACAGAGAATAATCAGGCTCCTGCTTTAAATCTGGGATGCAGGGTAGCACCTAAGAGCTGTTGTTCCACAACACAGCTTGCCTCTTAAAATGCAGAATTCTGAAGTGCTTTGTCATGTTTTATAGCATGTGGCAAATACAAGTTTAAGCAGTGGATTTCCTTGGGAGGTAAGAAGAATACAGAAAATTGAGTACAATACTAATATACTCATCATAGTAGCTGGTGGCTTATTTCAGTTAATTCAATTCTCTCAACTTTAATTTGTTCCTACTTATTTTTACTATTGCTGTACCACAGATTTGTGTGTTGGCAGACTCGGTTACACGCTAGCCATTGTCATGAATATTTAGGCTTCAGGTGCTAGGTACAGACTGGACTTTTGACACCAAATTTGGCTGAGATATGTCCAGTGAACATACAAACAACCAACACATTTTGAAGCCAGGTTATGATCTCAATCAGGAGCAACTGCTGGCCAGGACAACTGAAAGAGGCAAGACTTTCTGAAACAATAGGAAAGCTGTTCATGGGTAAAAATGTTTTGTTTCAAAACTGTCATAACCTTTCGACATTTTAAAATGTAAAATAATGATCACTTGAAATAGCACTGCCATTCTCTGTATTGACATACAGTTTTTGAAAAAAAATGTTTAAAAATATAAAAAAAATTATTCAAAACAAAATGAAATTTTTTTTGTTCAATTCAAATGCATTATTTGAATCATTTTTGTTCTTCTATTTCTTTAAATTTCTGATAATACTAAATGCCTTACCTTATTCTCTTACCCTCTTCTTCAGAGTCGGCAAATTTGTCATCAAGTTCATTTCTTGTCCAGCTAAACTTGACACCATAAAGACATTCAAGGTAATAGAATACTGGCTTAAACTTTTGGTGATAATAAAAGCGAAATGACTATGAAATGCTGGCATTATCTTCAATTTGTGACAGGAGATGAAGGGTCATTCACTCAGAACCACTTTTACAAGCTGTCTGCCAATTCAAGCTATTGTATTGTATGGTCTGTACCCCTCCTCCACACTATTTGTTCACTTAATTTGAAATCCTGCAACCCTTTGCAATTTCATTTCTGCTTTCAATTACTTGTTCATTTTCCTGAGTAGTCACCTGAAATGCCTATATACATTTAAAACTTTTTTTCTTTTATTTTCTTTTTATGCAATCTTTTCTCTTGCTTCGTCTGAATTTCTTTGTTTCCTTCCAGTGTTTCCTTAAGCCTAACCTGTTCTTATCTGGTTGCGTATTTATTTACCACTTGTTTGGCTTCATAATTCCCTGAACTTTCCTTCAAATAAAGAGAGGAGACGAGAGGAGACAAGAGGAGACGAGAGGAGACGAGAGGAGAGGAGAGGGAGAGGGAGAGGGAGAGGGAGAGGGAGAGGGAAGAAACATTTCCTGGTCTTGGGCCCTGCTCTCTTTATGGCAGATAATTCTCTTACCTTCTTTGCACCATCTGTTGCTGCCTGTTTCCAAGCAAAGTTGTGGTACACTGGCTGCATCATCATGAACAGATCACTGAAGACATCTGCTCAGTGAGCAGAGGTGGTCAGACGAGCAAATGAGACATGAGACTGCAGTGGGGAGGGACTTCAGGGTAACATAGACTTGATTTCTGGATGTGCTGTGAATTTTTTGATCACACTGGACCTGTCCATGCAGAGAGGAACTTTGGCACCTCTGGAAACCAGCCAGCTGCTGGAACCTTCTCCAGCAGACTGTGGGGTCCAGATGTGCCCAGGCCTGTGTGGGCAGAGAGAGGACATAGGCAGCCCCAGGAGGTAAGAAGGGTCCCACCTCAAGTGTCCTGTCTCTGTCTCTGTGGGTGCAGGCTGTGCACAGACTGCTTCAGGTGGCTCTTTTGGCAGCTGACACCATTATAAGCAAAGCAGTGACAGAGAAATGTCTGTAACAGGATGAGGAAAAAAGTTATTGTTCCTACAGGGGCTAAATGGACCCTGCTTGGGCAGGAGGGAAGCAGTTATTGCTGGCCTTGACCTTCCTTCTGGGTAAATCTCAGCCCTGAAATGAGGTCTCCCACCATCATCAGAGTTGTCATTTTTCTATAGGAGGACTACACATATTTTAGCTTCCTAGAAACAATTTTGCAGCCACTCATAGCTCAGTCATCTTCCAGGTTCAGTTCTCACATACTGCAGTACTTCTGTCTTCCTGCCTGGACTCTGGAAGCTTTCAATGCCTGCTGTCAGCACATTTCAACATGCACTAACTTGAAAAGAGGCAAACTTCTCTTAGCATTTAATTCACCTGGCTGGCATGTGCCAAGGGAGGCATGTCATGTGTACATAACACTTTTTGTTATAAAGTATTATCTGTCACATGACATAGCCGTAAGTCACATCCTAGTTTAAAAAGAGACTGAAGTGAGGTAAAACCATTCTTAATTTTTTTCAAAACAGCATGGTGACAATATTCCCACAATGAAAAAGGTGAGAACCTGGACTTTAAAAGATGTTTTTTCTATATCATCCAACATAATGGAAGCAGATATTCCATTGTTTAAGATAACAAGTGTAATAAAAAGGTGTACTAACACCATGCAATGCTGGCCCTAAAGCCTTGCCAATCCTACTAAAGACAAATTGCCTTGCTTAAATTTGTTCTGTTAGTTTTTTATCTTTGTAAGAACTGCAGTAATTTCAATATTGCAAATACCTTGTTACATAAAATAACTTCTTAAGTTTCTTATTTATGTGGTTGGGAGCAGAATACAAGGCTTGAACCAGTGATAGCAGTGGCTCTGAAAGGAAGGTGTTGCTTTGGGTGTCACTGTGCTCTGAGCTTCAGTCAGAAACAGGCAGATTCCCAAATTCCCGTGCAGACACTAAATCACTTTCTGTAGGAACATCAGAGCAAATGGGCGCTAACTGGCAGGTCGCTTCCTAGAGCAGATAGTGTGGTAGGGCCAAAAAAATGGGCAGGCTGAGAGTTACAAGTCTCAGGCAGGACTGAGCAAGCTGAGATTCTTGTGATTTCAATTAGCAGTTAATTACTGCCCACCTGTGGCAAAATGACAGGGGCTTGGTTGGAACCAGGCTGCAGAGAGACAGCAGATACCCAGCTGCAGCTGCACCAGGTCTCTAAAATTTGATGATGGCGTGGTGATTTCCCTTCTCTTCCTCTGTCAGGGAAGATGTAGTCAGCAAAGCAAGGAGGAAGGTGGATAACTAGAAGACACCAGGCTATATAAAATATGTTTCTGCTGCAGAGATTGAAACAGTTAAGTGTTTTGTGCAGTGCCAGCACATAACAATGGAAATACAATCCTGCAAAAAAGGGAAGCTTACAGCAAAGAATCTCCACAAAATATTACTGTGAAAATCCCAATATAAAAATGCATTTTTGTCTCTTATTTGCAATGTAAGATTGAATTCAAATCCTAAGCTGAATAAGTTAATTGTGGGCTAATAGATAATCTGCTAACAAATATTGTTTCACAAATGGTGGGTCTGTATTTCTTCCGGTCAGCACATTGGGATGAATTATTTATCTCTTCATATATGACCAAACCTAAAGCAATTTTAGCAGCTTAATGTTATACAAGTGCTTTAGGGTACTAATACTAGCTTCTCCCTGCAAATCAGGATCTTGAAAGCTCTAAAAGCAAGGCTTGTGAAATATAAAAAAAATTACAGCCTGAAATGTTTAACAGTTTTATGAAATGAGCAGCAATTGCAGACTGATTTGTTGTTTTAAAAGCTGCTTCATGAGATCCTGCTATTTGCAGCAGGGTACATCAAGGACCTTTCAATTCAGAGGCTTGAAGAGGCTATAGCCTGGAAAACTTCAAGGGCAAGGGCAAGATCAGTGAAGGGAGGGCTCTGGCATTATATCATTGTTGGGAATATTTCATCTGTTATATGTAGCTCTGCTCAGCAAGAGCAGCTTTTCCAGAGTAGTTGCTATGACTTTTCACAGAAAAAGAGAACATCCTGAGTTGGAAGGGACTCACCAGGATCATGGAGTCCATCTCCTGGCCCTGCACAGCACCATCCCCAGGAGTCACACCATGTGACCAGGAGTATTGTCCAAGGACTTCTGAGCTCTGTCAGGCTTGGCCTGACACTGCCCTGGGGAGCCTCTTCCAGTGCTCTTCACAAGCTATGAGTTAGATTTTCTTGTTTCCTTCCTCATCTTACAATAGGAAAACTAGAGAACAGAACAATTAGAAAGCCTATTTTCAAAGGTGCTGAGCACACCTGCTCCAGATAAAGTGAATGGGATCTCTGCAAACCAGAGAATAAATAGAAAGTCTGAAGCCATAGCTGCCTGCTGTATTGGCAACAGGAAGACAGTCCATACCTCCTGTCCCCAAATTTTTGCTTTAACCAGCAGTTTTCACCCTAGTAATGACAGTTCTTTTTATTTTCCTTGAAAAACAGAAAGATTTGGCTTGTGACACTACTTTAACAAAAGATGTTGGTTCTCTTTGATCACACGCTTAGCCATCCTTTGGCAGAAAAAGGGAAACCTTCTTCCCAACCGTACTTCAATGAGACGGGCTGGTAGAGCACACATTTATTAGGGACAGTTCCTAAAATCCTTAGCCAGATAACATTACATTGTGCCCCTATTATATCTGCCTCATCTACTTTTTTGTCTTGTCTGTCAGCAATTAACAGCTAAGCCAAGTGTATTTTCTCTGATTCAATTCAGAGTAAAATAGGTCTTTAAAAACCTACAGAGGGAGCATGAAAGGTGTTCATGTACTGCAGTGATAAGTGTAGCACAAATTAATTGGAAGACTGCTTTGCAGCTGTGAGGCTGGTCCTAGCCCCTGCCTCTGATATGGACTCTGCTTTCTGAGAAGTCTGACCAGAAGAAGTGAGGATTTGGGAAGTCTCTGGCTCGAGCTACCCTTGCAGAACCTCTATTGATTTTTATGTGCCAGAACACAAGGGAGAGCTAGCTGCTGGAGTGTAAGGCAAAAGTCATTCACATAGAACTGTTGTTTAGGGAAAATATAAATTAAAGAACTCTAAGTGAAATGAATGATGAAAAATAATGGAATAGAATATCAGATAGTCAATATTCTCTAGGAATCACTGGAGCAAGAGCACTCGCATGACCTAGAATTTTATAATAAGACAAGTTAAAATATCTGAAAATAATGAGCCATAATAATTGATCCCAGCTGTAATGAAAATATCACTTGTTATCCTATTCCAGTCCTATTTGGCATTGGCCTTGATTTGGGAGTGATAAAAAAAGGATGTGGCATTAAAGAGAAACTGTTGGACAAGTTATGATCTACAGGCAATGCAACATCCCTGACTTCTGAATCTGAATTTAGTTTGATTGTGCTTTCAAAGTTCATTGCTGTAGAAGAGATCACGTTCAATGAGTCTGTGAGACTGAAAGTTGAGGACTTGAATCTGGACTTGGGGATGAAATGGATCCCAGTGGGAAAGGGGAAGAATCCACTTCTTGCCCATGAGAAAAGCTATGGCCAGATTTCAGCTGGAAGAGAACAAGGATGATGATACCAGAAGGAGGAAGGTTGCAGAGCCACAGCTAATCTTCAGAGGAATATTTCTGATCTGCTAAAGGTAAGTTAATGACTCTAGTACAGACTTCACAGGATTGAACAGCTCTATGGATGAAAATCTCTGCAATAGAATTTAAGAACTAGAGTATCAACCTTTTCTTTTTGTAATTTGGGTGTAAATGTGCCTGGACATAAGATGAGGTATTTTTCCTATCAGGTGCTAGCTGAAAAGAAACAAAAAAATTAGCTACATAAAGTAATGAGGACACTGTAGGAAAAAAAATGGCTATAGAAAAGTAAGTCAAGGAGAATGACCTGTAATTAAATTAAGCTAAACAAAATTAAACAATAAAGGTAAATCTGTAATTGATATTCTTTAGGGAAAAAGAGGAAACTTTAATTAAACAAGAGGAATGTAAATTTAACTGTATCAAGGAACTGTTGAGAGGGCACCAAAAATTTAATTAGGTCGATACTTTTTAAAAAGTACAAAATCTGAATCTTGAACAAAAAAAAGGACAGAACAGTTCCAGGCCTGCAGACATCAAAAGAATGTCAATAAGAGCACAAAGAATAAACTTACTGGAAAATTATAAACAGGAAGATTCTACTTAGAAAAGCTATTTCTAGTAGATGTGTAGATGTGGTTGAAATATTTTATTAGATATTGATAATGCCTTACCAGAATTTTGCACAAATCCACAGGTCCTACCACAAACAATTTTCTAACCAAGTAAACAAAGATAAACTTGGTGGATGATCTTTTGAGGAGAGGCTAGGAAATCCTCTGGTTTACTTGTTTAGTATATCAAAGACTGAGTGAGGATCCAAGAGCATTTTGCAAGATTGTCTGAAGAGCAAACTAGAATTAAAAAAAAAAAAAAAAAACAAAACCTCACACCAAAACCAAACACAAACAAACAAACATGTCAAAGAGAACAACATTGTCCATAAATAAATTTATACTAAAAATGTAAATTCTAGCCAGTTTCTACTCATAAGAGTGAGAATAGCTTTCCTGTGGGAGTTCAGAGGCATAAAAGTTTATGTTTATGACCGTGATTATATGATTTCCAATATCAAAATGTGGAAATCTTTGGATAAGATGGAGAAATGTCCTCTAGCATTTATGTTCCTGACTTTCCTGATGTTCCTGATTCTGTATAGTTTTTCTGTGACCACTTTGCACTGATCTTTATCACTTACTTATCCAGCATGGGACAAACTGAGAAAAAGACCTGCCACTTTAACATACTGCATAACTAGCCTATAAATATATTTCTTTGACATAGTAAGGCCAAGAATCTCTCAAGGAGTAGAACAATAGGCATTTATGAAGATAATGAGCACAGTCAGTGCTGCTGCAGAGAACCATAGTAGGGGGAAAAGCAATATGAAGAAAAGGTGTTGAAAATAATAAGATGATTGAACGCCAACCTTGCTGCTTAGGTTCACAAGCCAGCTACTAATTGGTCATTATGACAAGTTAGTTCATCGTTATCCAGTGTTTCTCACATCTTCTTCAGAAGCATCTAGCCTTACTCAATTTCTAGCAAAAGGGTAGCAGTTTTAGATGATTCTTTGAAGTACCTTGTTAGAGCACATTTTATATAGTTTCTCCATCATCTTTGTTCAGAGGGAGAAGAGATGAGACTCTTCTGCGTATCAGTTGGAAAATTACAGAATGTTAAGGGATTTTGCTAGTTGCAGCAGTTGATACTGAAGACAGTGGAGGAATAGTGACAAACAAATCAGGCTGAAGCCTGATGTTTCTGAGAATTTGTTGTGTTTTATTTTGGTTTTAATTTTTTTTCCATCATTTTTACATATCACTTTCTTGCTGCGATGCAAAAAGCTTAAAAACCCATGGTGCACAAGTGTAATAATTAGTAGCTATGCAAAACAAAAAGCAGTGAAGAATGAGAGTGAAATATGAAAAAAAAAGAAAGAGAAAAAAATTAAAAATCAACAATGAAAATAATTTCCCCTCCACAGGCTTCTGGGATTGCAGCAGGAGTAGGAGACAAAGTCAATTACTCACCAAACTAAGCAATAAAAAGATAACTCAACACCTACAAATAAGAAGTTCATAAATAATGGACAAAGTAATTCAGAACGGTGGGAGTATGAAAAAAACTGAAATAATTTCATTTATGTAGCTTCTGCAACAGTCAATACTTCTTTGTATTTTAACATCTTAAAGTTCCAAATGGGTTTCTGCCTTAGTTTTGATACATTTTTCTCCACTTACATTCAAGGCACAAGCTTTCCCTTGACTTGATGATATACTCAAGAGAGATATCATATACTTAACTGAGATACTAAGAGCCTACATTGCTCTTAAAAATAAAGTCCAAATCTCAGAATTTAAATACCAGTTTCCCAGAAAGAATTCATTTAGACGAGATTGAAAAAGAAATCAAAACAAAAAACAAACTTACAGAGAAAAACAAACAAACGAATTAACAAACAAACAAGCTAAACCCCCAAAAACCTTATCAATCAAATAAACAAAGAAAACCAAACCCACTGTTTTTAAAAAGACAGTTTTTACAGAAAATACTCTATGTTGAAAAATACTAAAAACAAGTTCTGAGTAGAAATGACTGCAGTAAGATATGGGCTCATTTTCTGCCCAGTAAAAATAGATAAAGCACAGTCTGGAAATGATAACTAACTCTAAATTATGTCCTTTTTATGTGTGCATTGAAACAATTCATTATTCATATAACATGATGGGAGAAAAACCTGTCACTCATGCTGTCTGTGGGACAGCAAAATATCTTCTTACAAATAATAGGTAGCATTATGATTAACAATTTACACAGAAACTTAGATAAATCTGATTCTGAAACACCTGTGAGCATGATTTCAAAGCCTTTTGTTGTTTTTTTTTTTTTTTTTTTTGCACACCAGAATATACTGGAAGGTATTCAGGTGGATGCATGTATTTCTATTTGGATTCAAAAAGTGTTAAGCCTTTCCAAAAGGGATTTTTTTTCCATTTTTGTTTGTTTTGTTTTTTTTTTAAATGGGGGACCTCTCATATGCCTCACCCTCCTCAGTGTTTCTCATAGCTTAGACTAATCTGTGACTCAAGAAAAGGCTTTAAAGTATTTTCATTTTCTTTAATGACACAAGAATTCTTTATGGCATTTTTTTCTCTTTCTGTAAGTATCTGCACTCCTTTTTTAAGAGTTTATTAAACCATGAAAAAGGTAGGACACTAGCTCTATTTGGTTCTCTTCTCCCCTTTAAGTGATGTCTTGCTGATGGCTTATGCAACCTCAGCCCCACTGATGACCCTTGTCTCTAAGAAGACATCCAGTTGCTTCTTTCTTCCCTGAGATAAGAGTGACACTTTTTGAAATATAAAACAGAAGGGAATCATGTGGTGACTGTTGTGGACTACAAAAAATATGCTACAAAGAATCTTTTGAGAGCTGCTTGAGAGCTGTTGTCTTAAATTATTACTTTTACACACCAATGACAGTAGTGTTTACATTGAAAGAAACTTCAAAGCTGAGTTATTCTGAGCAGAAAAAAAAATTAAAAAAATATACACCTAAAAATACTATAATAAAATGTCTTGACTCATTTGGGAATGGTATTATTTGAGGGATGTATTTTTCCGTACACTTTGGCAAAAAGAAAAGATGCAAACTCACAAGAGATTTGAGTTTTTTTACGTAAAAAAAAAGTTTCTCCTGAAAATTTCTTAAGCCAAAAGCTTTTACAAGGAGAATTAAAGACGCAGGCAATGGTTTTCAGATTGGCAGAAGCAATTGACTAGAGCAAGAAGAAATCTAAACTATAACTATTTGATAAAAATTAGGAGAGTGTTGATGAAATTATTGTTACAATGAATGAGATTAATTGGGATAATACTTTTCTATTTTGAGGTTAAAATGCAAGAGAGCAGGAACCTAAAGAAACAAAGCTTAACCAAAAGAAGTTAACATGAATTTCCCATGGCTATAACACAGTTTCTATGTGATTCCCCTGGGAGCCGAACGTGGTAAAGCAAAGGTTACAATCATAACTCAAATGGCACCTTCCACTGATTAAAGAGGAAAGGCTTGGCTGGTGTTCAATAACCTTGACAAGGACATTTTAAAAGAGGTTGACCCCACTGAATTTTTGTTATATTTTTCTGTGAAGAATTTACATGGTTGGCACTCTACCAGAAAATTAAGCTGCACAAAGGCAGGTGGACATTCTCATTGCAGCGATGTCACTGAATCACCAAGCCTTTGCACAGCCAAAACATTTCACAGTAGCTCTCATTTTAGCTTACACATTGCTCCAGCAGCCATGTTCCACCCCCCACTCCATCTGCAGCCCTCTGCCCCCTTTTGTAGCACATGAAATGCAAATTGCCATTAGTAGTGGTAATAGACTCCAGGACTGATGCTGACTTGTCTTGAGCTGGGTTTAGCTTGTTTAAACTGTGATAGCAATTGTCTGGCAACTATATAAGTGTTCCCTAAATTGGTTTTGATTTCATTTAATTTTGTGCAAAGATGTGGTTAATGGTTATTGTTAATAACAACACCCAGTAGCTGCGTTCTGTGGCAGAAGTTTTGGAATAAAATGTGCTGTGGAAGAGCACCAACACCAGTAGACATCAGAGGTCCTCTACAGTGAGCACAAATCACAGTGGCTGCCACTGGTCACAGCAGGAGGGCAGCCCTGCAAATCAGGGACAGCAAAGACAACTGACACAGAAATGGCAAGCAGTGCAGGAAAAGAGTGTACACATACACATGTCGTGTCAGGAAACGAGAGATTGATGACCCCTTAGGAGACTGCAGCACCACGGAAGGAAGTGTCACTGTGACCAGTACCAAACCCTTTCTGGGCAAAGCCTCCAGGGCACCAATGACTCTTGATATCCTCGTGCCCTTCCAGAAGAACTCTGAAGCTGTGACATGGTGACTCAGAGAATGAGTGACCATAACATCAGTGAAACAACAAGGTAGGTAAGAGGAAATTTGGCCTTTGTAGGTTTTGAGGGGGTTTAAATTAATATTTTAACTGTGTTGTTAGTAAGGTGGGTCTTCTTTGGGTTTTTTTCCCCTCTGTTCCTTTGAACTATGACTGTTCTTACCATTGTTGTGTCTGAGCTAATAATAACTATCTGTTTTATGTGTCAAGAATTTAATGAGACTACCAATAAATTATTTTGTCTATATGTCAGTTGTGTTCCCTGTTTGCCCATTACAGGATTTTGAGAGCAGTATGAATAGGTGTATAGATCAGTTTTGTGATACAATGAAATCTTACTGTGGAATTAATCTTTTTTAAATGGCCGTGTAGGGATCTGCAACAAGGCTGATGTCTTTAGAGTGATGGTGTTTAGAGCATGATTCTCTCAGAAAACACAGACATTGGCTTTAGGATAAGATGGATTGAATTAGATACATTACTGACTATATAAACTAGATAAACTCCATTGAGTATTAAGTGATAAGACTAGCTCTAAGTCCTGCACTGGAGATGCTCACACTTAGTCACAAGAATAAGACCCCTGAGACCCCAGTGATCCATGTCCAGGAACAGGAAACTCATACCTGCATGGGACACTTCATCTGGCTGATGGAGGGAAAAAATCAGCAATAGCTGCATGCAGGAGATAAAGCAATGAGTGGTGAAGTTTGCCTGAAGACTTTTGCTATTGTAATATTCCTGGATTGTCCCTGTAGGAATAGATTGAGGTGCTGTTAACCCCTACATTAGTTACCATTGGATGAAGACACAATATTTTTCCATAGGCAGGGCCATATGTATCTATGGCAAATTTTAAGCTCAGCCATTTCTCTCTTCTGAACAAAACAAAATTCAAGAGTGAGGTCTGGAAATTATTTGTAGAAAAAAAATTTAAGAGGAGAAAAATATACATCATGTTTGAACACTAACTTTTTAGTCAGCCCTCCTGAAGACTGTAGGAGAACTTCTTTGGCATTAGTTTATGAACACAGAACATTTTGTTCACAAGCATCAGTAGAAATGCATGTGGAATAACAAACCATTCAACTCTTCTTTCACTAAACTTTTGGACACTACCCACAAGATGAAAGTGAACCCTGTTATGATTGAAGACTTGTGACTGTGTGTGGATTGATAATATAGCACCTAATGAGTTGGTCTCTCCCAGTAGCCACAGCCCTAACAGACTCCTCACAGAAAATCACTAATTGTATTAAAGAAGGGGCAGGACATCTTTCTGAGAATGGTAAGAGGGATGAGGGCTTTTTTCAAATCCACATTTACAGTACGTGATACTGGATGCTCCTAAATCCTGCCAATATGATAAGATTTAGGTACTTGTCTCAGAATTACACCTATTTTCTACTTTAGAGAAAGAGGCCTCTGGATACAAATTTTATCAAATAGAAAATAGACTCTGGAAACACACATAAGATGCACTGGAGTCTGTCACTCTGGTTTTTAACCTTGTATTTCCTGTCCTTAGGACCATGCCAAGCCAACTGACTTCATTTCACGAAGTGCAATTTCAAACTTTATCAGCATTGTCCTCTCACCCTCTCTTGTCTCATTACTGTTCCATAGATGAGTTGGCAACACCCATTTAGAGAGGGGTTTTTGGTTTTGTTTTTGTCTGTTTTTTTTTTTTTTTTTAATGGCAGGTTTAAAAAGTTCTAAGTTGTACAGCTTTTATTTCCTTTCTTTTTTGGGAGGCATGGAGGAAGGAATATGTGGTGGAGGTCTGTTAGACCTTTCTGTATTGTTTCCTATTTCATTCAGGGATGGCATTTAGTGCAGCCAAACCAACACTTCTCTTTTTTCCCTTTAAGGTCGTTTTACCCTGAGTGTTTGACTGCAAATATTTGATAGTACTTTTCTTAGTTAATAATCCACATTATTTGGGGTTTTTACTGCTTTTTTTTTTCTTTTTTTTCCCCACTTTTGACACTTTCATTCCACTGTAATGAACAGGGGATATCTACAGTTCTGCTTATCTCTGAAGACCTCTCACTCCTGTGCTGCATGTTTCCTCAACAGTCCTTGATTCTAATCAGTTTTCAGCAGCTCATTTGTCTTTCTCTGATTTCAGTGATCATGTCCCAGCTCTTCCCCTCTGCCACTTTCTGAGCACATCTTCATGGTATCTTATTCAGTGAATACTGTGATGGTCTACATTTTATTAATTTACCAGGATGCCTTCTGCTACTTTTGTTCTTGACCAGAGATAAATTTAAGTCATACACAATAACAGTCATTAAAAACACAGGAAAGAATCCAATAGAACAAAATTGGAATAAGAAATAATAATATTCCTTATTAATAATAAAGAATCCATAAAAAGATGGGGTTTGTAACAACAGTTTTCATACTCCGGTATGATTATCAAAATGACACTTATCCAAGAGGTTGACTGACTGGGTAAGAAAGACTTTTTTTAAGAAAATGGACCATCAAAGTACAAAACACAAGAAATCAAAATTATTTCAGTCAAATTTTCCTTTACAAACTGATTTTTTAACAAATCGAATACTAGAAAATGTTTACTCTCTTCCTTGCCTCAAAGTTATTAGTTCTAAATTTGCTATTATTGACCTATGAAAATTCCATTTCAGGAGTTTTGGAATTGTTTCAGAAAAAGTTTGGTATCTTAAGAAAAGAATAAATAAATGGAAAATAATTTAATCTTTTATAATGTTCTCTCACTTTTTTCTCTTTCCAGTCCAACGAAGTCTGATAACATTCTCCAGGATGAAACCCTGATTTCCAAAGAACCATGCCTAATAAAGGAAACATTCCAGTGAAGGAAATTTAATTTCGAAACAAAGTAAAGCTTAACCATTTATTATTCTGTACATATTTCTACCTGCATGGTGGTATCCAAGTGGGCACAAGGCAGCAAGGGTACAGTACCAGTTTCCACACTTAAGTTTTTTGTCTATCCTGTGCCTTATGAAAATTAGCCTGTTGTTTTGTGAGAAGGAGTTCAAAGGCAAAAACTCAACTCTTCAAGTCAGAGATGGGCCTTGTCTTATTGAGTAAATTTAATTTTTCCACTGACCCGGGGTTGTCTTCATTGGTTGCACACCCAAATATCCCTCTAGCCAGTGGACTAAAGGCTTCCAGGGGCAGTAGCCCTTCTGCAGAACACCAACACCAACAGAGAGGACTTGTCACACCATGAGGCAGTCCTCAAAGCATCACAGTTTTCCTCTACTTTGAACTTAAGACAATTGCCTAGTAGCAAGACCATATCAGCAGTGAATCAGCAGGAGAGTGTCAGTTTTGTTAAATTACTGTTATAGAGTAAAGCCTAAGATTGCTGTTACCATCCTATATTTTTAAGGTAAGTGACGGTTCTGTTCAGATTTTTTTTTCTGAAAGTCTGTCTCAAGGGAGAAAGCATTTCTTTTAAACCAAAAAGGCATAAGATATAAAACATCTATTAAAATATTTCAGCTTTGATGCTATTTTTCTTTTTCTTCGTTGTCTTTCTTTTGATTAAAAGTTTCAGTGTTTTCAAAAAACAATAAAGTTTCCAGTTTTCACTGCAAATAAGATTTTAAAAAGTGAAAGGAGGGGGCAAAGGATATCATTTCTAAGAAAAACTGTTTCTCTAGCAGAGTCCAAACAGAAGCTGTTTATTCTGCAGAAAAGTGCATACAATACCTGGGCTTAACAAGATGGAGTCTCGTCTTTCCTCAGAGAATTGCATTATGTTGAATTCTCAGTCTGTACTCACTGGTGGCCCCATACAGCAACCAGACACCATTGCACTCAAAAGGAGAAAATGAAGGTAATTTTCACTATTATTCTTTCCACCTTGAAGATTTCTCTACAACGGAAGCAGTCCACTGTAGCTAACCCACTGCAAATTGTCTGTTAAGAATAAGAGTTTAATTAAAGCACTTACGAGAACTATCTGTGTTAACCTCTAAATATAGAATCAAAACCTTGAAATAGCATTACTCAGTCCTCAACAGAGGTCACTTTCATCACAGAAAGCAAAATAACTAGAAATACATCAGTGATGTGCCAAGCACTTCCTTCCAAATGGATTTTCAAAGTACTCAGGCTATGCCAGGTGTGAGCCTCTCCCAGTAACACACACTCTACACATGCAGCCTGGGTATTGTGGTGATTGGTTTGATAATGGCTGTAGAAAGGGAAACATAGCTAATTCAACTTGCAAATTCAGAGGTTACTCAGGACTGATTTAAAATACGAAGCCATGGGCCCCTGTTTTGAAAATAACCCTACAATTGGTCCAGCATTTGAGATATCAGACTCAATCTCCACAGGTCAGGCAGTGACTTTGCATGCAGGTAACTGTTCCCAGGATCCAGGCATGCAGGGATGCCCACGACAGCCTGGACCTTACCCTGCTCCACCTGCATGCTTCTGTTCTGCCTAATCCAGAACTCATGGAAGTCAATCAGCCCTAACAGAGTTCGTCTGCTTTTTCAGTTCACAATTTCTTCAGAGGTCCCTGTTCCTGTGAATGTATTAATTAGATGCTGCTAAGGGCAGAGGGAGCCAAGGAAATGCCTTGCAGGTTGTGACTGACCTACGACCAGATCTGCTCACGTGCTCACTCCCCATCCCTTGTGGCTTCATATGGGCACAAGCTCCAGAGTCAGATGTAGCAGAAGACTTTTGAATTAACTCTGTCTATACTGATCAGATAACAAAGAATGGGCTCTGAATTTCCAGTGGGGCATTTCTGTGGCGCTAGCTATCTTTACACATAATTTTCTATAACTATGTTTACTCTCAGTGAGTAAACTTCTAAATGATGTTTTACATCACAAACAGTCATAATCTAATTCCTGGTTGCAGAATAAGCAGCAGAAAATAAATTAATTGGGAGGAGAGACAATAAACATTTTCTAACAAAAAGGCATTGCAATAACATTTGGAATTCACAGACCTTTCCAT
This sequence comes from Brachypodius melanocephalos, assembly GCA_013398615.1. Classification (NCBI taxonomy): domain Eukaryota; kingdom Metazoa; phylum Chordata; class Aves; order Passeriformes; family Pycnonotidae; genus Brachypodius; species Brachypodius melanocephalos. The sequence goes on along the minus strand of VZSR01001479.1, from coordinate 21,400,411 downwards.
GAAGAACCAGAGACGGTCAGCAGTTTGTTTTGCAATCGTGAGCTTCATTACGTGAATCAGAGAAAACTATTAATTCTTTTGGGTTTTAATTAATTTTTAAATAATTTTTAATATATTTATTGGTATTTACTGCAATTAATGATCAGAGCTGAAGAGAAGGTAATATTTGAGAATAAAAGAAACCTCTTACAAACCACCTTATTAAAGTCAGCAATTAAACTGACAAAAGATCAACAGAGTTGTGACAGAGACCTGTAAAAGTCATCATAATTCACTTCAGTGCCTCTAGGAGGGCTGTAAGTTTTAATCTTACAAATGCAGCTTTTCACCCTAAAGCCTGAGACAGAGATCTAATGTGTCAAAAAGGGTTTCTCATCTTTCTCAGAACCCTAAGTTCAATGCAGACACTCACTTGTTAAGGAATGAACAACTGCAGTCTTACAAGCATGCTTTCAGATACATTTGTGGCTCTGTTGTCATTCCTGTGCTCTGCCACTGCCTTGTCACTCCTGCACACAATGGGCTTGGTATTCTCTCAGATTCAAAACTTGCAGACTGTTCACTTCCTTTCTTATTTGTTAATTGTGCCTCTTCTGATAACAATACTGTGAGCTGTTTTTTGGTGTTTCACAACATCTGGAACAGAAGCACTGTGTGTACATTAAAAAGAGAAATAACACCTCATTAAAATGATAAGAAAATCACATTGTGAATTATTATTAAAGCACCAGACAGCAGCAGTACCAGATGATAACATAATTCTGTCCCATGGGGCTCATTACTTGAAGGTACAGCTGGAAAAGAGATATTACCTGCACAGAGGCACAGGCTCACCAGCATTGCTAGTTTGTCCTAGTCTTACAAGTGTAATCCTGAGCCCTGTTCCTTGAGTGACTTCAATGCCAGCCTGAGCAAAGCAGTGTTCTGCAGCTCACACAGTCCCTCAGTCCCAAGGCAACAGCAGGACACCATCACTGGTGGAAAACAAGCTTGAAAACTTTGATTTTTTTCTACTTTTCTTTTTCAAACTAAGGTCAAATGGGAGTTGACACCATTTTTCAGTGAAGGAAGCATTTTCCAGGAAGAATGAACTTTCCCAAGGGGCTGAAATTACCTGCAATTTCTGCTCAAGTTTAGTCTGTAGCCCCATAGCAAAGAAGGGGGAGAACATGGAAATATTCAAGTGTTTTGATTTCTGTTGCTTTTAAGATGCTAGTATTTAAACATGTTAACTAACACAAACGTGCATTAAAACTGAGGTAGAATGCACCCTAGATAACATTTACTTTGGTTTTCCCCCAGGTCCTATTTTTTGTGTACTGGAAAATAAAATTTAAAATTTAAAAAAAAAAAAAAAGAAGAGTAAAAATTTTGTTTCTAATGGTGTGAATAACAAAATACTTAAATAGACAATTCACCAATCATATGATGAAGAGCTGTCTCAGGCATCCAGTGCTCTGTGTGAAATGCCACAGAAATGGGAAAACCTGTGTTAGTTTTGAATCAAGTGAAAAAAATAACATGCTAAGTTTGTAGCAGTGTTCTGGCAGTGTGCTTTCAAGGTGCCAGATAGGAAAAAGGGCAATGTGACAGAGTCAGTTGGAAGAGACACAGCGCTGTATCCTTGAGTCACACAGGTTACACACAGCCCTTCGAGACTTTGGTCACCTCTAACAAAGGGTTGCACTTCTGCCTGGCTCAAGCTCCTATTTAGCCCAGGGACTGCCTTCAAACAGCCAGCACGTCACTGCAACAAATCATCAGTGCTCACACTCCTCCCTGTGTCTGCTTGGACTTCATCCTTCTGCTGCTGCAAGTCTCACCCAAAGCATTTCATTGCCTGTGCCCCCAAACTCTCAGTGATGAGGACGCTTCCCATACCTGGTATCAGTATCACAGCAAGAAACATGAGTATTTTATCAGTGAGTCATGAATATTCTCCTTCTGTCCACCATTCTTCTGAAATGCACATTTGCACAGCCTGATGCAGAGTAGAAGGATGTGCACAACTGCTTAGAAATAACTTGCATTCAATGAACAGGACATTTATACAGCATTTAAATACTAACATAAATGCTGTAGTCATATATCAATAAGAATTCAACTTTGTAATCATACTTGTTGCTGAAAACAGATGATAACTTGGAGATGGGAGCCATAAAAAGTCAGGAACTAATGTTGTGTGGTTGAATGTGGTGTCCAGTAGGGAGGAGGTGAGTGAAAGAGCATAAGGGTTTACAGAAGAGAAGATATTAACCTTTGTATAGGACTCGGAGTAGTGAGAATGTCCAGAGTTATATCTATAAAAACCAACCAACCAAAACAGTATTAAAAAATGGTGTCTGGAGTGCAGGAGAAGGTTTCATAATGGGTGAAGGATGAAGAAAAAGAGTAAGGAAGAAGTTGTGGAAAGAGCAGATGTCAAAACAGTAGATCTATCCATGTTGTAAAAATACTAATAAAAATCCTTTTCTTCTATTAAGATTAATTTTATTTATAGATAGAAATGATTGCTTACTAGTTATTAATAGTATTTAAATGCATTTTTCTCTGTCCACAAAACTCCTAGAGATTCTCTGTGCAAGACAGATTTTAGATTACTATGATATGCAATTTTTTTTTATTCCCAAGGACTTGTTGCACAAATGTGTTCATTAAAGCTCTGTTATATAAAATGCTACAATCCCTGTATTGGTGGAATCAGAATTCACTCTTTGCAAGAGTCTCACTGAAGATGGCAGGATTATGTGCGGGACTAAATACATCACACTTCTGTGTTCTGCATGTGATAAACTAAAACATATTCCCAACTAATCCTGGATTTTTTTGTTGGTTTATACATGATTTTCGAGTGCAAAGCTAGATTGCTCTCTTTTTCTTTAGTTGCATGATTCATAAGGGCATTTTTAAGCTAAATTCCTTTCCACACAGTCATATAAAATGATAATCACAAAAGCCCACTTTGGGGCTGCCATACCATGTTTTTACCAACATTTTCAATTGCTATGGAACCTAAGATTAAACTTTGCAAGCTCCCTTATAAAGCTGATACTAAATAATAATTTGAAATAACTATGCTCTTAAAAAAAAAAAAAGGTTTAAAAAAAAAAGTTAAAAGTCTGTTGTGTTTCCACAAGACTTCAGCTAAATGTATACAGTGGTCAGATATGTAAGAAGATGGATGTCCTTCACTACCTATGAGATTGATTGAAGGAAAAATAAATTCAACTTCTTTTTTTTATAAGCAGAGAGTCACAACAATTTAACTCCTAACTCTTCAATCTGTGTGGAAAAACAGAGCAGTCTGATAATTGCTTATAACATGAATGAAAAGCCAATCTGGCAAAACCTGCCATCTGGATGCCACCAGTACAGCCAAGCCAGGCAGCTCTGCTCTTGCTCCTGCTCCAGCAAGGGTGCACACTTGGGCTGGATGGGCCTTCCTGCCTTCCTGCACATCCTGAGCCTTCCTGGTGCTTTACACACAGCAGGCTGCTTTGCCCTGGGTGGAGGATGGAGAGGTGACCTGCAGCTCACACCAGGGCCAAGGTGCATCTGACATGAGGTGGTGAGAATGAGGAAGCCAAAATCAGCTACACACACACAAAAAAAGGACAAAAATGTGGTGAAAGCAAGTGAGATGAGCCAATTATTTATCTGTCACCTTCGGAATGTCACTGTGGACTTCCAGAAGTTTGAATAACATATTAAAAAAGCAAAGTTTATGAGTATTGGAGGATTGGGAGAAATATTGCTTGTGTAAATTATAACTGTGTAACTAAAACGAGATTCAGTTCAGTGAGGGTTTATCAACAGGTTGTGCTGAAATCTGAGAGAGCAGAGTAATTAGTTTGTCCTATTAGCTCAGCCTAAGAAGTGATTTATACTTTTGAAACCAGTGGGGATTTAGTAGTGCCATTAGATGTTATGTCACTATAATTAAGGGATGGTTCTCCTATAGGACTAATTTTTTAAAAAATATGAAAAAATTTCCAATCTCTATTCCCCATAAAGGGTAAAAATATCTTTCTTGTATTAAACTTCTATGACTCCAAACTGAGTTTCAGTACATTTGATAACCTCACTAGTGCTCTATATTTTAGTGGCAACATATTTAATGCATCCCTTGATGTCATGAAGATGTAAATCTAAGTTGAGGTTATAGTTTCAAATGGCAGTACAGAGTCTCTTGATTAAAAAGGTATTTTTCCAGTGATGACACATGCACATAATTTGGCAGTTTTTTCTTTCCAGCCCACCTTCCTTCAAGGATGCACAAATATGTCTGTTCTACAAATGGTAGATCATTCTCCAAGAAAGGGGGAAGAGAGCAGTAGGCAAGGACACCTATTTTTTCTATTATAGCAACCAATGCAGAGAACTGTATACCCCAGTATTAATACTGACAAAAAAAGGAGTATGCCAGCAAAAATTAATAACCAACTAATTTCCTTATAGGGTTTGAAAGGAATTAGGTACATTTCTGACATACCATTTTATTAGAAGGCTTCTTGCAAGGAAATGTTTACATCTGAGATATTTTGCCCTGCAGGTAAGTAGCTTCTAAGAGATTAAATTTATCACTGACAGGGTCATTTTATATCAGGATAGCAAGATGTGTTTCTCCTGTTCAGTACTAGCAGAACTTATCATAAAATGTTATTTTGCAGTGCAAAATGTTGTTTTTGTGAAACACACAGATCTTATGGAGCTATAATCATAACACGCCAGATAAGGAGCTGTCTGCTCTTCCAGAACTGAGGTTTTTTGTTGTGGATTTGTTGGGGTTTTTTTTGTTTAAATGTCATTTCTCCTCTGATTTTAAGAGGATATGTCTTTTTGGGGTAGGGTGTGTATTGAGGGAAGTACTGGCTGATCTCTGAAAGACTGAGACCACTGGGATTTGTGGGGATGAGGGCAGCTGCTAAGTGATGAGGAGCCAATGGAAGGAGTCCTTTAGGCTCCGTGCATGCTAAAACCTGTACGCTGGGACAGAAGAAAAATGAGGCCCAACAGAAAACCTAGCTTCAGACTGGAACATCAAATGAGCTTCTTAATGCATGGCTGGCTGAGCCAAAGCCCACACAGCCATGGGAAAACATTCCCACTTTTTCTTGTTCATGCTACTGAGAATGGTGAGCATGGGAGAGACCTGGCTTCCTGTCCAGAACCACCATACTCTACCATTACCACCACCTAAATATTTTTCACTAACAGTACCATAAACAAATTCCAGAGCTTAGGCCCATTATGACCAATTTTTTTTTTCACTATTTTTCTGTTAATGTCCAAAACTGCTTCGGCAGATCAAACCTCATCATTTACTGGACTAATTGTTGGTTGTTAAAATAAGGACTGCAATTTACCACTTACTATTGAATTCTTAATTTGGCAGTTTATAAAATTCAAGAACACATGAAAGCACATCACAGATGAAAGGATATGTGTTTAATTGCCTAACAGATTTGCTGCTGTGCAAAGACTGCAGAGCTGCTGCCCAAGAGTGATCCCTTGGGCTTCTTCCCTCTTGCTTTCAGAAGTGAGAGCTATCATTACAACAGAGCACTCTCCTTCCAGGAGTTTTCCAGACTGGTTTGGGTAAGTGTGGAAATTCATACTAATGAGGAAGACCTAAGAACAAATCAAAGTACACTTTGTGAGTCTGGCATTCCTGGCTGTGAAATGAATAACTAATCTTCCACTGACTTTAGAGTCAGCAGGAGCAGCTTCAAAAACAAGACAAAAATGCAAGATTTTAATTCTTCAGGAGTGAGATTTGTCACTGCCCGTAGTGCCTATGCATCATGTGAGCTCTCCAGCTGATGTTTAACCAAACCTCAGAGATACACACGCTGTCAGCTGGCAGTTTGTATGAGAAAATATCACATATGTTTGTGAAACATCACACTGAAGACTGAAGGCTAACCCTTCTTCTGCTCTCATAAGCAGAGTCTAATTGGATATGATAAATAGCATAAATGTAACTGTCTTCATATTTCTGCAGATAATAAAGTCAAATTCTCATTTGATATTGTCCTACTTCTAAAATTTTAATGAAGCATTATGATAAGAACCAATTTTCTCTGTTTAATCTAATCTGAACATAACAGACTCAGAACAGCACAATTACTGTGCTACGGCATATATAGAAAATTACTCATTATTACTGAGCTCCAAAGTAGATAAAGAGAAGATTTCCAAAGGCACAAAATGATTAGGGCTATAATTCCTGTTTGTACTAATAAGAAACTCCCACAGTACCATTAACAAAGTAATCAGATTTTCAATATTTTAAGGTGACAAAAATAAAATCATAGAAATAAGCAAATAATGTTACCTTGTATTTTAATGTTCTGTTGTTTACTCATTCTTATTTCCAGATTCATATCTTTATATTTAAGACTTCATATTGAAGATCAAGGACTGCATCTATCTTGTCAAAGAGACTTTAGCCTGAGAAACAGTGATAGCAAAGCATATATATTCACACACTGAACTTATTGATGGATTTCTGCTCTTCGCCAAATTAATTACCAAGCAGTATTTAATCTTACGTGAGTTGATAAATACACTGGATCAAACATTTATAGACTGAAAGATCCAAGATGAAATGTCAGACATCATGGCTAACAGTTTTCCTGCACACCTCAATGCCTCAGCCCACAGGCACAGCATCCTGCCCAGGTCTTAACCTAAAGTTAATGATCCCACTGTCTGCTCTGTTCCATCATTTCTGATCCTCAGTGCCATCCATTTTTATTTTAAGTATGACTGTGAGAAGAAACGTTTCTGGCATGTCAGTGTTTATTCCAAAGAGGTCTTAAGGCAAGGAAAAAGGAGAAAAAAAAGAAGCAAGATATCAGCACAGAAAACAAACAGCATCCTCAGTGAAAAGGAGGGCCTGCAGAGCACACTGCTAGATCTGATCACAGTCATAGTGAGACCCACTGCCAGCAGCTAAAATGTTGTGATAACGACTTCTTCTCTAATAGGCAATCTCTGCCTCATGACTCTGCCTAATTCCTCCAGGAATTGTGCAAAGAAGTCCGTATCCCCTCCAGCAGGGAACAAAAACCTGCCATCCACATACTCCAAGATTTGAACACTCTCAAGAAAAGATATCTCCCTCCTTACCCTGCACATTGTTTCTGTAGGTTCTCTCTCTAGTGCTTTGTGCCCAAGTAACAAGATCTTAAAATAATGACAAGAAGCCTAGAATAAACCATGAATTCTCATAAATACAAACCTTTGCTTGTAGACACTGAAATAAAGTCAAATAGAACAGAGACTTTACGAGGGTGCTGTCTGAAAGTTTGGCATTTTGCAGCCTCTCAAGATCATGAGAGAACAAAGAAAGCTTCAGTCGCTGGTTGTTGAGAGGTATGAGATTTTGTTTTCGATATATCCCCACAGGTAAGAGTTGGAGGAAAAACATGATTAATGGTTATTATGCAGTCTTGCAAATAAAGTTGTATTTTCTGGGGAGATATAAAATAACAGTTTCCCTTCTGTTCATGGTGAAAATATGCTCTGGCAAGTCTAAACATCCTTAAACACCTAGCTGCTTTCTTGCTTTTCTCCTGGTGTGGTCTCTGTTGCAGATAATATAGACAGCCAATATACACACGGCTACAGGATTTTATGCATCTGAGAGATTGATTCTGGCATCAGCAGTGCCTCTCTCACCCTCTCAAGCATATAACACCAGGGATAATGGTAAGGGGGGAGGCAATGACAACAGCTAAAGGATGTAGCAACCAAGTGAACACTAGGAAAGAAAACAGAAGGAACGAGAGAAAAATCAGCTTCTGGAATGTTATTCCTCCACTTCGATATCTTTGCAGTGGGAATAGTTCTACATTGGCCAGAGGAGATGTTCGAATTAATTTTTCCTTTTGTGCTACCTCATCCTACAACCATCTGACAGACACCTGCAATCAAACCCTGTCCTGAAGCTGTACAGCCAGGAGTATCTACAGTGGGGTCTAAGCAGCAGGGCACAGCTAAAAGCAACACAGTCAGGCACATCACGCCACCCAAAACTCCAGGGCAGCAATAAAGGCAGCAGAGCTGTGGTACTGCAGGTGAATAAATGTGTGAGAAAAAAGCCACCTCTCCTCACCCCCTCAATTGTCAAGCAACTGTTTTCTTGGTTGTGGCAAATTGACATGTAGTTGACATGGAAGTCCCATGGTATCACAGACACTTTCTCCTGGCCAAGGGCAGTGGAACCATTGCCTCATCCTGTGGGAGTGCACAGCCAGATGGCTGCTCTGGGATACACGGAGACTTCAGTGATACCACCACCTACAAGTAGGGAAAACCTTTCATAACTGCAGCTGGTGTGCCCTTAGCATCTCACTTAACTTTTGGGACCTGGCTGCTCAACCCTTGGTTGACATTATGGGCACAGTCAGGAGAAGATTCCTTGGAAAACTTTAGACATGGAGATGCAGTTATGTGTGAAATTAAGGAGCACCTAAAGCAAGTAACAAGTAACAAGCCACTATGGGAACAGACACCAGGTACACAGTTCATGTGACTGCTAAGAAGGTTCTTAGGTGGCCTCTGAAGTCACTTTGCTTGGATTCCACATGGGACTACGTCAAAAGCTTGCAAACAGACAGTCCAAGAGAATATATATGGGGGAAGAATTCATTCAGCTCTCCATCTTTATATTCAGTGGTTATCTTTGACGATATCCCACAGAGGCTTTAAATATGCTAGTAATGTAAAAATTTTACGTAATGAAGGGGAGAATCATCCATACTCAGGAATTTCCACTAATTTTCTCAGCTCATTTTTCCATTTGCTTTCCTTCTCACATTTGCTTATACAGAAAAATCTTGCTCTTTTCACACAGAAAATCCACTGTTTCTTTATTCTTCCCATTCCTCAAAGGATTCTGGTTCTGCTACAGTGTTTGGAATAAACAAAAACGGCATGGAAATGTGCCATGTAGTCTTGTTACTATATTTCAACAGATGGTAAGCAGCATTGTTCTGAATGACTGTACAACAAGAAGCTGTGTCTATATCCTTGCAGGATTTTTTCCTGATGAGCTGGGAGATGCCGCAAAGCAGCACTTGATGTCATTTTCTTCTATTGCTCCTAGTTCTGCTATACACGTGTGAAACTAAACAAACAAGATTCTCATTTTGAATGTGTTAATCACGCCCACAGCTTGAGAACAATAAGGAATCAGATTTACTTCTTGTTTGTAGGTGTGCACGTTAGTCTGCATACAACAAACGCATGCGCTTTGCACAGATGTGGGGAAGTCAGGCACCCTTTCTTTCTCTCACTGTATGTTGTGACTATCTCCAGTGGAAGCTGGTGTAATGAGGGTCACATATCATGATTGTCAGATACAACATAGTAGCAATTACTCAGGTGAGCAGCAATTGTGACCACTCTCTGTTCAAGGGAACAATTTATAGAAGTGGCTCATGAGCTGACAAGATTGACCAAAGCTGATGATTAAAAGTTTTGACTAACTCTGCTACCAGCAGTGTTATAAAACTGTAAAGCTGAGGAAGGAATTGCCTGCAATTGGACTAAAATGCAGTGCCTCTTCCAGTTTTACCTGCATCACAGCACCAGCCATCATTTTTAGCGAATGCTGGTCTGCAGAACACTTCTGTAGTCAAAACTGGTTGAGGAAATGAAATTTGTCACAAAACCCTACCCAGACACAGAAGTATTTGTTTGGGAAGTGGTCAGTAGCTTCTTTCAAAGTGCTTGGATTGTCTATGAGCCATAAAGTTCTCAGTCCCAAATATGGCAGCAGCACTGAATGACTTTGAATGAAATATTTTAGGGACATAAATCAACTTAAAGACCCTTCCTGAACATGAAAAGCAACTAAAATGATTTTGATATTCTTTCCTGTATAGACACAATCAAATTCTTCTTCTGAGGGACATGAAAAGCCCTGCAGATCGTTGGTGCCAGATGAGATGGCGAGGAACACAATTGCAAGGAACACAAGTGCAACCAGCACAGTGTGCAAGCTGCACATTGGGCTCTGGGTGGCAGGAGCCCAGGCAAGAGGCCCTTTGCACAAAAAAAAGGGCAGAGTGACCTGTGGCCCAGCCAGGTGACTGGACAGATACAGACACAGCAGAAGCTGAGGTCTCAGCAGGAAGAGCACAGACTTCCCTGTGCATAGACTGTGAAGGCAAAAAATTCAGGGGTTACTTTATTTGGTGTATCTTTCTGGAGGCACTCAGCTTGAGCTTTTCCTGTGTTACTGCCTCATGAATAAATTGCTTTAAGGATGCAAGAGAAACCCAGGCAATAACAGAATCTGATCTGACTGTGTGACTGTGGTAGGTGTGTGTAGGGAGCCAAGCAGGGCATCCATGGGGTCACCAGAGCCCCCCACTGAGGCAGGGCTTCAGTCCCAGCAGTGCAGTCTCTGGTGGTGGGAGTGTGACTACCAGAGTGCCCTCTGAACAGTCAGACTGGAAAGTTTCCTTACACAGGAGACATTATAAGATAAGGTAATACAAGTGATGTACCACACAGACTTGAAAAATGCCAGGGGTCATGTGGGCTAAGCCAAGAAATCTGTCCTGCCCTTACAGTCTGTGACACTATACTAGCTTGGTGCACCTTTTATCTCAGTGTGGCTTGAAAGGAAAAACACATCACCAAGAGGCAGGAAGAAGAATTTGGAAGAAAAAAGAAGGAAAGTTCTGTCTTTCTCCATTTATTTATTATTCCAAGGGTGGTGTGAGTCCTGATTGAATTCCTATCTGGGTGTGTATCTTAGTTAATATGTCAACAGGCATTTGGAATAGCAACTCCCTCCGTTCAGCCTGCTCTATCTGACTGAAAGAATTCAGTGTGCTTTGAATAAAAGACTGCCTATAACCAAATGATTACAAAGATGGAAGGAGTGGATGAGTGCTTTGGGCAACTGAGTTCAGTTTCAGTCATTGATCCTGACATTATTGTATGGTGAATCGTAAAATTAGACTTTTTTTTTGCTTTACTTTTCCTTCTAGAATATGGCTCCATACTCTCCACCTTCAGAAACATTTCCTTTTTGCAGCTGCAACTGAATTATGGCTGATTCATCCCCAAATAGTTATACCATAAGTACATCATCTGCGTTAACTAGTTCTTCAGTTTCCAGCAGTGCCCTCTGGGATATGCATACAGGAGAGAATCCGCCTCCCCAGCTCCATTAAAGACATCATTTTACGTTCCTAGGTAAGCCAAATTCTTTTGACTTCTTGAAGTTAAAGATGTTTTCCCAAATGTCCTTTCCCACCACTGAGATCCTAGCACAGACTCACACTTTTAGCCCCAAGATGGGTCTTTAGCCTGTGTCCTGCTGTACCCATTTCTACCCTTGCTGTCCTCAAGATCACATGGTGTCAGTATACAAGATTCTGATACTGCCATACACTACAGATGATTCCCATATTTGTCAGTCAATTTAATTTTCAGGCTCCTGTCTTTTATGCCAAGGTCTTTATTAGAAATAGTAAATAAACTTTGTCCAGAGAGTCCTTGAGAAAATTGTCTAGTAACCTCTTTCAGCTTGATCATTTGCCTCACAGCATGACTCATTGTCATCTCTCATTTAGAGAGCTCCTTACCACATCTCAGTTCCTGTAATAATCTCCATCTTCACCATTTTAGCTGATGATTTCCCATGTGACACTGCATCGGATGCTTTGCTCAAGGTCAGATAGATTTGATCTACAGCTTTTGTCTACAGAATCACAACTTTTTTTTCTAAAAATGTGAAAGAAGTTTCTTATCAATCTTTGATTAGACAGGCATCACGATAGCCTGACACAATGTGCCTCTGACCAAGCCTTACTACATTTTATCCCCCCTTCTATTTATCTGCAGAGATTTAATTAGTGTTTCTTTCAAAGTTTCTACATAATCCCTGCACGCAAGTGAGGTCAGTAAAGCTCATAAGCCATAAGGAGATATTTTAAGTCCCCTAGAAGACAATGTGATAATTAAGACAAAGTGATAATATGTGCTTGATGCAGCTGTGAATAGCAGGGGGAGGCAGAAGGATCAAGTAACTTAACCTCTAACCTCTATCCAAAGTTATGCAGGTTCTCCCTGTCTTTTCCCTATGGAATCAGGGAATCATATTATCCAGTACAAAGTGGAAAAGCAAGAACAAGTAGAATTAAATTCATAAGCTATACCTGTACCAGCTCAAATCAGCAGTCCCTCTCCTGCAGGGCTGTCTCCTTCAGGGTGCCATAGCAGGTACCTAGGGAAGAGGACAGAAACAAGAAGAGCCTATTGTTCTGCTTTCCCACTAGTTACTCCCAGGTCCACAGGTTTGTGGTTAAGGGATCATTAAGAAAAATGCAGTACCTGCCTGTTAAATAGTTCCTACTGTACTGGATTGCTTTCCACAAATCAATGTAAGCTTCTAGAATTCACAATGTCTATGAAAACCTTGTTTACTTTGAGTTCATTACCAGCTGCTTTTTCTCAATGCCCTGTAGCTCTCACACCAGGAGAAATACCAGACCATCACACCTCATCACCTTCTCATCACTCCACAATACAGTTGCTCTGTTTTGCCTCTCAGCTCTGTTTTCTGGAGCTGGGCAGCCACACCCGTGGAGGTATTACCTGGATATAGCCCATTGGACACCTTCAAGCACTCTTGCTCCCCTCCTCTGGGCTTTATCTTGTCTTTTCTCTGCCTCCTCGATGTCCATCCTACTTTAGCCCAAAGCACTTGGGCCATCTCCAGAAGGGGAAGAAAGTTTAAGATGTTTCAGGATGAAGCCAGATCCATACAGAGATTATTCTTGGAGGTATTGAAAAACCTGAAAGACAACGCAGTCATTGGTCACAGCCAGCATGTCCCACTTTGCTCTGCACTGGTGTGGCCTCACCTCAAGTCCTGTGTGAAATTCTGGGCACCACAATATAAGATATAAAGCTATTAGAGAGTGTCCAAAGCAGGGCTGTAAAGATGGTGAAGGGCCTTGAGGAGGAGCTGTATGAGAACAGCTGAGGGCACTTGGTCTGTTCAGCCTGGAGGAGACTGAGGGGAGACCTCACTGCAGTTACAACTTCCTCATGAGGGGAGGAGGAGGGGCAGGCACTGATTTTCACTCTCTGGTGACAGCGACAGGACCTGAGGGAATGGCCTGGAGCTGTGTTAGGGGAGGTTTAGGTTGGGTATCAGGAAAAGGTTCTTCACTCAGAGGGTGTTTGGGCACTGAACAGGCTCCCCAGGGCAGTGGTCACAGCACCAGCCTGGCAGAGTTCAAGAAGAGTTTGGAGAACAGTTTTGGGCACAGGATGTGACTCTTGGGATGCCCTGCACAGGTTCAGGAGCTGGACTTGATAAATCCTTTGGATCCCTTCCAACTCAGCTTATTCTGTGATTCTGTGAATTTCCACACTCCTGTTCACACCCCTTCAGTAAAATCTAACTCTCTAAAACTTTGTGCACCCCGTTTTTACGTGTCTGCTTCTGGTTCAACAGATAACAAACAAAGACCAGCAAGCTGGCACTTGACACAGTGCTAAGTTAGCACTAAACACTGCCATGTTTAAATCCTGTTTGAGAGGTTCCGCCCTCACACCTGCCTGAGGCCATTCATAGTATCTTTCTCATTTACCTTTAATTTCTGCACAAGATGTTTGTTCACTTAACAAACATATAATTACCCAGTTACAGACAAATTTGCCCTCACATCCTGCACAATAAAAGGTCAAACAGACATTAACAGCCCAGACAGTGGTGCTGTACCAGGGTGGGGTTGCCCAGAAGGGCTGCCCATTGCCTGGGGCCTCGGCTCTACCTCAGCACATACACCTTCCCAGGGCTCCAACAGGCTCCAGCACAGCCCTGATCAGGGAGCCAACAGCCCTGTCCCATTTTGTTTGGAGTAAAGGGGGAAGCCAACAAACCATTGTAGAAATGACACAAGGCAAAAGGGGGCATGCTTGTTGTAATACTTATATTAAAGAAAAGCATAGCATTACTGATTGTTTAACTTTTCATTCAGTGTCACTTACCCTTATTAATTTATTAGAACCTTAATTTTTACCAAGTGGCTACACAAGCAATTGTTTTCCATTTCAGCTGAAGACAGACTTATGATAATTTTTTGTGAACTCGAAGAGGAAAGTGAACATAAGTTTGTTACAGTGTTCACCCAGAGCACAGATGTGATTGAGATTTTCAGCTTTCTCTGACACTGCATGTCTTATGACATTGCATGTGATCCAGTGCAAAAATTGATTTAAAAAAGCATTCTCTATAGCCAGTACCTGTACGTCTTGCAAAGCTTCAAAACTGACAGTCTGTCTCAGCACACAATGCTGTAAACTTCCCCAGTTTTTCAAAACTGTGGTCTTTTTTAAAAAGAGCTTTCGCCAGTGATGCAGATTTTTTTCAGGCTTGTGGTTTTGTACCACAACCAACATTACAAGAGAACATTGCCCTCTGGTGTCACAAGCTTCGTGCTTGGCAGGGCTCCCCACCTGAACTATTTCCTCTTTTCTTCCTTCTCTTTATTCACTGCACTGAGAGCCAGGCTGTGGTTCACAGGCATAAATCAGCAGAAGCGATGGAAAGGGATGTTTCCTTTTCAATGGGGAGTTTTTTGCTGTCATGTAACAATTTCCATGGGTGTGAAAACAACATTTCTAAAGTATTGAAAGCCAGAATTAGCTCCCTTCACTTTGGGTGATGCTGTTAAATCATAGCTGATTCTTTTATCTGATAAGTTCATCAACTTATTTTTTTATCCTCTTGAATAGGTTGGGCGTTTTTTTAGGATTTTAAGGTGACTGCTAGAATTAAAACCAGTAGAAGACTGAAGTCAAATTTGGTAGCTTATGCTACCAACTCCTTTACTATCACCAGAGTTCTTGTGATCATAACTGTGTTCTCCAGCCTGTACTTGGAGATATCTGAGTTCTGCCTAATTGCTCACAGGTTTGTCCCCAAGCACACTCCATTATATTAGGACAAAGGAGTGGCAGAAAACAGCCAAATCAAATGCAAAGAAGCCAAATGATTACTTGGTGATGGATGACAGCACCAAAAGAGAGAGAAGAAGCATCATGGTTTAAGTAGTTGGGGAAGGGATGGGAGGGGGTGCAGTGGCAGTAGCACAAAGCTTAGATTTATCTGCCTAACCTTGCAGGCTCTGCTGTCAGATGGTTTGCACACAGCAGAATAGCAAGGTAAAGTGTCAGGTTGCTTTTACCTGAACTATTAAAGCCAAAGATCATTTTTCCACTCAAATATTCCGGATGTTTAGTAAATGCCATTTTCAAAGAGAGAGTTATCACAATGAATAGATCTTCTTGCAAACTTATTAGTCCATACAAAATGTATACAGTCATTTTTTCCTAAGGAGTCAGTGATGATTCCAACAGAGGACCCACTAATTCCATCCATGACATGCAGCCCCTCTGAAAACCACAAGGTACAGAAGTTTAAGGTACAGCCTCAAAACATAAGGTAGAGACTGACTGCAGGGGTGTCCTGATGGCACAGTTTTTAATTGGCTGCCTGTTGGAAAACTCCCTGGATGTCATCTCATCACCTACCTTTGCTCAGTGGGATCCTACATCCGGCTTTAGCCTGATCACAGCTGATGGTCTAAGCTCTACATAGGATCCCACACAGACCATGGAAACATATCCAGGGATTTTTTTTTCTCCTTTTACCCTGGACATTGGAGGGCCATGCTCCAGAGATAACTAGATAATAAGATGAGAGCAGGCACACTCAGCTGTACGTGGCTTCCTATCTGTCCTCTGGCCTTTCCCCCAGATGCACCAGAGCAGTTTTTGACCCAGGCTCTCCACTAGCTTCCAACCACTGAATTAAATCCTTGCTGATAAACTGAACACAGAGATTTTCTTCCCGGCTATTTACAGGATTGTTCACTTTGAATTATTGACAAAAAAACACCTTCATTTTTCTGCTCTTACAAGAAAATATAAATTGCCCTCTTGAAGAATTGAGGGCTGACATTATTTTTGTGAATCTCCTCATATGTAGATGGCTTTTACAGAGGCCTTTGCTATCAGAGAGATTGAAAGGGGGGAAGTAGGAGGCTGAGTCAGAGATGAGGTTTAATTTAGAAGAAAAAAACACTGCAAAACTGAAATTTGAGAGGAACTTCAAGCTAGACTTCACAAAAAAATTTTACAGGGAAAAAAAAAACCAAAAAAGCTTTTTCTTTTGTCAAAAGAAAATTACATGTAGATAAACAAGTTCTGAAAAATCTCTTGAGATACCGAAGAGGAGAGTAGGGAGATAACTGTATAAGAAAAATTGGTACTGAAACCAAAATGCAGTCTGCAAGCACTGGTCTATGAGGCTGCTTTTAAAAAACAAACATAGTAATAAACATGTAGTAAATATGTATTTTGTTGTGCTTGTAATGTCTTTCACAATGTCTGTCTATACATCCCTCATTTAGAGCCAGCACAGTCTTTTGGTGGATCTATACCAGACCAAATCAAGGCATTGATCAAGCTCAATTTTACTTTTGCTTACTATGTTACTTCTTGACTTGTTCCTTCTATCTTACTTCTTGGCTTCTTGACAGTTTGGAGGATTTGGCAGAATGAAGCTAAAACTTGTGTCAAGCTACAGTGCTTCAATCTGGGTGTGAAATTCAATGACCATTTGAAATTCAGATTTTGCAGAGTCATGACATAAACAAATGTAGCACTGAAAGACATTCTCCATAGGAAGCTGTTGAGCAGACAGAGAGCAGACTGAAAAAGGTGGAATGACCTCACCAAAATTGATTACTAGATTACCACACCAGGGGCCAGGCATTAATTTTGTCCTTAATATTTATTTGCAGTAAATCATGTCATGCATGCTCTCTGTGGCTGGTAGATCCCATTTCTCTATTTTTTGCAAAAAAGTATTTTAAAAAAAATTACACACTACCTGCCAGGTGTGGTAGCCAATGAGCTGAAAGGTGTTGATTTGTCCTATATGTCAGAGAGCCAATATTTTCCTATGTGTCAGTTTGACTTGCCACCTACTTCATTAGTTTGACTAATTTTTTAGGATTTCAAAAAACCCATGGAGATCTGTACTTGTCACTCCCAAAAATCTGCTGAACTGCCTTTTTGATTTTGGTGCCATGAGTTCAGGCCTATTGCTGCACTCTTGTTTGTGGAATAGTGGCCTTCAGCAAGTGATTTAATTTCTTTACACATTGCTTTCCAAGGATGCTGTTAGAAAACACGATCAAGAACACCCTGACTGCAAAGGTTTCTTCTTAGCTCCTGCATAGCTATCTCCAGTGGCTGGTTAGCCAGTCTTAGCAAATTCCTGAATTTGCAGGTTACTCTTGGCTGAAGAAGGCACTGGAGCCACTGTAAACTGAGGCAAGTTGCAGACGAGCTGACTTTCCCTTCCCTCTCTTTACTTACCAATTTAGAAATTCCCATACAAGCGTACATGGGAATAGGCACACTTGGGAAGAAGGTCTGCAGAAGAAAGCAGTATGCTTCAGGGACAGTAGCACAAATGAGGCTGTTCCAGACCTCTGGCCCTGGAGGTGGAATGGAAGATCAGTTCCTCAGACATCTGTCTCAGCTGTCATCCATCTGCTTTTGGACTTCATGCACAGCTGTGGCAAAGATCTTAGAGGCACATGCTGTCTCCTACACGTTATTGTAGCACCTGGCACAGCGGAGCACAATAGTGATTGGTAGAGAGAGTCAGATAATTAATTACTTTCCAGAAAACCTTACTCTCTAGTATCGCCTTCAATACAAGTATTGACTAGATTCATTTAATTTCAGAGTTGCAGAAGCATCTTTATGATTATTTTTTATTTTAGAGTTGATTTTGTGTTTATCAAGACTTTTCTGATGCTAGACTAGGACTGTCTCTGGGATGCTTGGAATTGAACTTTAATCTTTTATTTGAATTCAGACCCAATACAGCCACCCTAACCCAATCCAGCCATGATATGTGGGTGATTGTGGCTGTCTGCCCTGGGTGTCACTGCTCCTTTTGGAGCTTCTTCTACACACAGCTGTACTGAGGAGGTAAACTCTGTCACTTCCCATGTAAATCCCATTTCCTGAGACCTCTCCTGCTTTTCTGTCAGCTGCTGAAAGAAGAAAAGATGACTCCCAAGCCCACTTTATATTCTCACTGGTCTGTTGAAAGCAGTAGATGCAAATCTCATCATAAACTGATACAGCTCCATTATTTTCAGTGGAACTATGCCCATGTACACAAGATTCAGATCCAATTGCTTTCCAAAAATATTGGGACCACTACCCTTTGGCTGTGTCCATTTAATGGTTTCTGTTGTAAGTTATTGCTACCAACACAGACTCTTCTTCAGCCTAAAGCTCCTTCCTGAACTGGGGCACCCTCCTACACCCTTAACCAGAACATTGATTCCAAGTGTAAGTCTATAAACAGAAATGCAGGGACTGACAGCAGCCTGCTTTTTGGGAAA
Organism: Brachypodius melanocephalos; assembly: GCA_013398615.1. Taxonomy (NCBI): domain Eukaryota; kingdom Metazoa; phylum Chordata; class Aves; order Passeriformes; family Pycnonotidae; genus Brachypodius; species Brachypodius melanocephalos. The sequence continues at coordinate 21,381,938 of VZSR01001479.1, read as the reverse complement.
ATCTGGTTTTCGTCTCCTGTCTTTAGAACAATCACTCATTTTTAATGAGTTTGGATTTTTTTAAAAATCTTGCAGTATTGTTTAAAGCTATTATTTTACTGGGGAAAAAAACCTCAACATGTAATGAAACAATAGATATATTCATCTTAATATTCAATGCCTATTTCAACAATATTTTGGTCTCCTGGTAACATTGCTAATGACCTGTCATCATGAAAGAGAGAAAGAGTGAAGCCATTTCACTGGATTCTGAAACAGCGTGAAATCAAGTGCAGGTTACACCAATTTTGCAAAAACACACTGCTGGTAGCAATTCTGCCTGTGTTCAGCAAACCATGAAATAACACTGTATCAGATTTCTGGCACTTGAAAACAGGGAAGCAATCCAAAGACAGTGGTCTTTCAGCCATGTCTAGCAGAAAGGGGGAAGTGCTGAAACATGGAACTTCCATTCTTTCCCCTCTCCCCACGCTCAGACGTTCACAAAGAATCACTGTAACAATCCTCCAGAGCACGGCTCAATGGAAACATGAAAATTAATTGTTGCAGTCACCTCATTACTCGACTGTCAGTGTTAATGGATGTCTAGTCCTGCAATGAGAGTGCCGGTGTACGGTTTTATCACTGCAGATAAGTGCTTTTAGAGCAGCACATCACCAGGAGCGGCTGATCCAGGCGCAGGGCACAGTTCGGGATGCTCCTGGGGCTGGCAGGAGAGGGAGGGATCAGAGCTGCACAGCTCCCTGCTGCTGCCTCGTGTGAGCAGCTTACTCATGGCAAACCTGGCCCACATGGAGAGAGCAGGGCAGTCACAGGGAGACCTGAGGTCTGTATGCTACAGCGTAAAAGTGATACAGCGTTTAGAGGGACCTACCGCTTGTAATTTCTCCTAAATTTCCAGAGGATTGTTGCAAGTGTGGTATCATCAGCACTCTGTGGCCAAAGGAGCAAGCACAAAGGCAGCCCTGCACCTGCAGAGCATTTGGAGGCAGTGCTTCTGAGGACTGGGTCAGCTGGGCTGGAAACACCCACCTCACTACTCCCCTTCCAAAAGCCCAGCATCAAGCACCAAAGTACAGAAACAGTTTGTTTGTTTATGTATCATGCTGAAGCAAGAAACATCCTTTCAAAACATTGGTAGCTTCATCCTCAGACTTCTCAACTGTGCCTGTTTTGGAAATAGACTAAGCTAAAAAAAACTCAAAAAGTCTGTGTCAGTCCAGTCCCGAGGACAGTGTCTGTCTGGATGAGGTTGAGGATATGGCCATAGCTGATCAGAGGCCAGATGTCCTGGAAATAAATTCCAGTGAAAGCTAGGAGAGGATTCCTCAGAGTCCTCTCTTCATATGGGAATATAACCCTGGGGAATAAAGCCTGATGCACTCAGAAAAGTCCATCTAATTCTATCCTAATTAAGTGAGATAGTTCAGACCCTGACAAGACAAAGGACTAGGCTGTTATTTTTGTTATTCTTTTTATTTCTATGGGAGAAGGTGCATAGTGAATATGATCTCACAAGACAAGACATTGCCTTTGCTGCTCATCCTTTTTATTTTCCAAAACTTGAGTGAAGCTTCAGAAGCAGAGGCCAGGTTTAGTCAACAAACAGTAAGCGATTGCTACAAACTCACAGCTGTCAGAGCTTGTCTATACCAGATGAAATATTTTACTGACCTTTGTAAAAGTGGCACTGGTTTAATGGGTGTTAAATTGTCATCCACACATGAAAAGTCTTTGATTTGGGCTTTCAGGTGCTGGAGCTCAGTTCATCCAAGCTAGTTTCTTTAGTCTGTTTCTACAGATTTGGTTCTGCAAGTCTCACTTTCTTCCCCTCCTCCTGTGGTTACAACGCTCAAAACAAAAGTCGAAAAGGAACTTTGAGTGGCTGTAATTCACTACAGAAACTTTTCAGGCTGAAAAGGAGACAGATGAGACACTAACACTGACAGTATCAACAAAATAAATCCTTCAGCAAAAATAAATTGTATCTGTGCTTGTTTATTGAGTTTGGGTTTTTCTCACCCGTCCAAACTGATGGAAGCTCATCAAGACAATGCTACACAGGTTTGAGGGTACACTTACTAGCTGACAGATTTGTAAAGACACACAAACCTTGAAGCTTGTATAAGAAAGTAACCAACACGCTGTCTCTTTCTTCTCTGTGTCAGTGTGGAAGCCCAGAAGATAAGGAGCTAATGTCTCAAACACTGCTAGCTGGACAGCTGTGGAGCCAGCCAGGGATTGTGAATAATAACAGACAAGGAATGTTGCTAGTAACACATGGTAGGAAAGAATGAGGTGAGGCTGGAAAAGGAGGCCATGCAGAAGTAGGGCAGCAGTTTTCCAGGACCAGCTTCCTTGTTCTTATTCCTGGAGCTGAGCACAAGACAGTACAGTGCAAGCACAGGAAAAAGGCTGAGAAGTGAGCATGGACTGTAGGGGGGACCACCCAAGACCCCCAAAGCTCTTCTGACCCATTTCCAGAAAGAACAGGTCTGAAAGAACAGAAAGGTCTGAAAAAACAGACTATGCATAGTAATTAATTTGCATAGAAAGATAAACCCATCTTCTGGGTGGGGGTAAACTTGTCTGTGTAGAGGTGTCAACCGCAACCAAACCTGGGCAGAGCTCCCAAGACCCTGGACATCCCATCAACTCAATCAATACTGGAAACAGGACTAGGAGCTTACTTGCTTCTTTCATTCTTTCTTTTTTTCTCTTTCTCTTTCTCTTTTTCCTCTCTTTCTCTGTCTTCCCTTTAATTAATCTCTTTCTTTTTTCCTGTCATGTGCTTATATAGTAGATCAGCTCCCAATATATCACTTCCAGTGCCAAGTAATTTACTAACAACACTTGGTGAGCTCCTGTGAACCCTCTGATTTTTGTCGTTCCTTTTGACCACGACCATTTATGAACCTCGGATGCTCTGTTTTTCCACACAACAGGAACAGACAACCTTTTCTCTTGAGTTGCATGCCTCATCTCTAATGCTCTCAGATCCATACCCATGCACCTATGCATTCCCCAGTTATGGTCTGTGCTCTTCATCTCAGTTACTACCCCAGAAGGTAAAGAAGGCTTGTGAAGGGGCAGCTCAATTTTTTCAAAGTAGTCACTACCACAAAGGCTACCAAGAGTTTGCAGTGATGTAGATGGAGTCTTGGGCTGACAAGCAGCAAGTAAAAATGCCAGAAGTATTCACATGAGAAGAGGAAGAAGACATGATTGTTACTGCAATCTACTGTGTACTACCTAGACTATTTTCTTCACCCTGAACCAGGCTTATTTCTGCACAGAAAAATCCTCTCGAACAAAAAATACCCTTTCTCTTGGGCTATACAGAGTGTCCTAAGCCTGGATATTAGATAAGTTTTTGTTGAAATGGTAAGACTGAAACACGAATTCACTACTTTATTTTTGAGCCTTGTATCTTCTTGAAAGTGAATTCAGAAAGCTGTTAGAGTTTTATTTCTCTGTGGAGAAGAGAGATGGCACGATGCCTGTAGCCTTTGATGAATGTCAGCAATGTAAAATCCTTTAGTACCTCATGTCTTTAGAGGCTCCACTTGCAGATTTTCATGCTTTGGCTAGATGCAGCCATGATTCTGCTATAGGTAAATTTTCACATGACTTGGCTCTACCTCCTGTGGTAAAACATATTCTGAGTGCCAGTAGTTCAACTGCTGGACAACAGAGGAAGAAAGATAGAAAATGCTCTTGATGCTGGGGGGTATGAGAGCATAATCTTCCAAAAATCTTGCTTTTCTACTGCAGTCTTGGGCACTGAAATTTGTCTCTAGTGTCAAATATGCTGTATCATTCAAAATAGGAAAATGTTACTTTAGAAATCACTAGTTAAAGAGTGGTAAAAATTGAATACAGCCATATGCTGCCATGTGAACAGCCAGCAGAGACTGCTGACTTTTGACATGTCAAAGCCCCAGAGGCAGATCGTGTCTGTCACAGAAGGGAAGGTGTAGGACAGTGAGGATTACTATCTGATAAGCAACTGGGACAAATTTGCTTCTTCCCCAGCATCAGCTCACAGAAAGGAGTCATTTTTCCTATGCTTACCATAAAATATGAGTAGTGTGGAGAGCAGAACTCAAGTTAAAGTATTGCCTCAGAAACTGGCTCCCCACATTGCATTGCTTCTTTAATGTAACCAGTCCCCACAGCACATTCCCTCCACCAGCAAACAATGCAAAAGTTTGTGGATCACAAGCTGCAGAAGTGAAGCAAAGAAATCAAGGCATAGCAGCAATGAATTTGGGGTGATAGGAAGGGATCTGACTCACCAATCACCTTTCTGCCTGCTGTTAGTTTGTACAACATGATATCATGTCAGTCATATTTCAAGGATCCCTGCAATGAACAGAGTTTCCTCTTCAGCTCTTCCTCTTTAACTGCAAATAAAACAAAAAGATCACAGCACTGACAGTTTGGGAAGATATGCTTACCAGAATCTCTTTTAAAATTCAGATTTGCTCTTCAATTACCCCCTCCTTTATTCTTTGCATTTATTTTTACATCCTTACATCTAAATGCACTTTTCCTGATTCACTAGATCCATTGATATTTTTCATAACCTCTTGCAAAGAATTCAGTTTTAAGAATGATATTTTGGTTAGTGGGTTTTTTTTGCTTATCAGTTTGCGGGGGGGGGAGTTGGATTTTTTTTGTGCTATTAGTGACCCCTTAGACATTTCTTTTACTGTCCTTGAAAAGAGATTTTCCTTCTGAGTATTTCTAAATACAATGTAAAATACATTTTCACTATATAAAAATTGATGGTTATTAGCATTCCAGAGGCAACATGCCTACCAAGCTGACTGCAACAAAGATAAATTGTCTGGTTTATGCTGCATGAATTCTCTTCTTTATCTAAATACACACATCTATGGGACTATATAACTTCATCATCCTAGCATCAGATAGCTACATAATCAATTTACTTAAATTAAAAATTCCTTGAAAAAAAAATGTTTAATTTCCTTAACTGTGTCCTGTCTGAATAAAAATAAACTGTAGTTACTAAAAAATTATGTTTATAAATTTTCCTAGGTGGTGATTTCCAGTGAACTACACTGCAGCATTTCCATTCCATTTCAAAGGTGAACAGTTTTGATGAATACTGTGGGTTTTGTAAATACAAATCAGACATTAATAACAAGGGCTTAATAGGCAAAAAAAAATGAACCCCTAAGGACAGGGACCTCCAGACAAAATAGTGAATTTACACTACCAGTGAATTTATGGTAAACACTTGCTAACTCACCTCGATATTGGTATTTCAGCAAAGCTGTTACATTTAACAAAAGTCCTGGCCCTGCTTGGCGTGACCTGAGCAGAGTGAGGATGAGGATGGTGCTGTCAGCGCTGCGCTCCATGGCTCCCCGGGCTGCCAGCAGGCGCTGGGGACAGCTGTCACAGAGGCTCACGGCAGCAGCAGCAGCTCCGTGCTGGGCAGGCTGCCCACACCAGCAACGCTCTCTGCATGGCAAACAGAAACAAGAGGCTGCTTAAAGCACAGAAATATCGGTTTTCCAGATGGGACAGCACAGAGACTCACACTCTGCACCTGCACGGAGTTTCTTAATATGCCTTCTTCAAGATGTCACATTATAGCTGGGGTGTGGTAATTAATCAGTTAGCCTGAATTAGTCTTGTACATTGAAATTTTGTTGTTGTTGTTTCACCAGCTCTGGAGTGTTGCTGCTGTGTGTAACACAGAGCTATCTGTCACACAGTTATAAGACAGATAGCATGCAAATATCTCCCTATGCTGGCTGGTTATAGCTTTGTTCATATTCCCATCATCCCTGGACTTTTGGTCTAGAGCTACCTGAGGTTTGACATGGTCGGTCCTGGGTATACTCAGTGCATTTCTGAACAGAAAACAAAAAATCAGAAGTCATTACAAGCATAATTCCTGTCTGTGCTCTGGAGGAGACTGGGAAGAAAGGAAATAGCTTGGGCTGTCATTTCATGTTTCCACAAGGATAAAGCATAGTTTCAAACCTAGACAAGAGGTTTTTTTATCGCTCAAAAATACGTTTCTGGACACACTGCCAATAAAAATAATGAGAACAAACAACACAAGTTCCTAAACAAACAGAAGATAATATGAAGTTTCTGACATTTCTGGCAGAATTTTGCAATGTTGTAAGCCATGATAGAATTGAGCTGAGCTTCATAATACGGATCTATTCTGGTCCTAAGAGTAAGGTTCCAACATGCCAGCACTAAAACAAATTTGTGTCAGAAAGGACAGCCAGAGACAGAAATCTGCACACACCAAAAGAAATGTCACTTCTGTAGATCCACTACCCTGTAAAAAGGGTTATGTTCATATTCATGAAAATGTTTTGCCTCCTGAGACCTACTTGGTCTCGTCTTAATTGCACTATTACATTTATTTAAATATTACTTAAAATCACATCTTGTCATCCAAACATAAAGCCTACGAGGAAATTTAAGATGATCTAGAGCAAGCTAAAGTGATCTTCAATTTTTAATCCCTGTCTTCCCATACTAAACAAAAAGGATGAAGGTGTCTTCAGCAAGTGAAACATTGCTGTGGCATTATCAATTTCCAGATGGTGTTAGCAATAACTGAATGAGTTCGTATCTCTGATGGAACTCCCATTAAATTAATGGCACTATACTAGGAATTAATTCGACCTAGATCTGTACAAGTTAAACATGAAGGACTGTAGTAACATCAGTTTTCTGCACTCTATTCATTAAATATATAAAACACAGAAATATCTTCATTTACAGAAATTCTTTTTTGTAAGTCACTTCATCAGTATGTAATAAATTTCATTTATGCATTTTATATAATTTAACAGCAGCATACAATTATACAAAATAATTTCACTGGAACATAGCATGTCATCTTACTTATTATCACCTGAATTAAGCTATGTAGTATTTCCACTTATAATATAGAAAACTAGCCACTCTGGATATTAAGGGATCTCGGGCAGTCTTTTAGTGACTGATCATTGCAGAGGAATAGCATTAGAAGTAGAAAAATAATTTAGAGCTTAGTTAAAATATCTAAATCATAGAGCCATAGAATGATTTGGGTTGGAGGGGACCTTAAAGATCATCCAGTTCCATAGGCAGGGGCACTTTCAACTGGACCATATTGCTCAAAAGCCCACCCAACCTGGCATTTAACACTTCCGGGATGGGGCATCCACAACTTCTCTGGGCAACCTGTTCCTGTGCCTCACCACCCTCACAGTAAAGGATTTCTTTCTTAAGATATCTAATCTAAACTTACTCTCTGTCATTTTAGAGTCATTTCTCCTTGTCCTGTTCTACATGCCCTTGTAAAAATTTCCTCTCCAGCTCTGCTGTAGTTCCCTTTCAGGTACCAAAAATCTTCCATTAGGTCACCTCTTCCCTGAATTTCTTGTCAATGACAAAACCCGAAAAATAAACCATAGAAATAAGAGGTAATTAAAGTAAAATGTAAACTGGAAGTTACAACCACAAAGCGAATTAGGGCCAAGTTGCAAGAAAAAGCAGAAACAGCATGAAAATTACACCCTAGAAATGCTAGTAAAGAAAATACCTTTGGTAATAGCAGATGGGAAAGGACAAGCCACTGTTCTAGGTAATGCTTCGAAAACTGTTTTTCCTGAAAATTCAGTGCAGAGTATCTTTCTTATTACTCTCAACAGCCAACAATACTGGAGAAAGTTTAAGCCTGTGTTTGTTATGACAACATGTTGTATTTTCCCACCCCCAGGGAATCCCACTAGATAGAATTTACAAGAGATTTAAGAAGCGGGAAGTAAGCAGATGAGGTTGAAAGACTGCCTCTGCAGTCTCCAAAAAAAGCCAGCAGATGTGCAGTATGAGAATCATGAATTATGTTTTCAGCAAAGTTCAATCCTTGTCTAACCATGTTTTCACATAAATCGTTGAAAACTTCATACTTTTGTTAAAAAATCTTGAAACTCATGGCTGAAGCTTTTTAGGCAGGGCAAGAAAGACTCCTCTTGTAAGATTCAAGATTTCTAGTCTGCTTGCTGGCTGATGCTACCTCTAAAAGCATGATGAAGGATACTGCATTTCTGTGCTAAAGATAATACAGGTGGTATCCATCAGATGTACCAGCTGCCTGAAAGTTGGGCATCCAGTCTAAGCCCAGTGTCAGCAGGATGAAAATACAGACTCAATAAGGAGAAATTGAGGCTTCCATTACATTTCCTTGAAAGAAAGATGTGTTTTCAGAAGAAATTCATTTTGACCTCTCTAAGGTACATGAGTTATTCTCTAAAGTTTCTCCTCTATCTCAACTTTTCTGAGCTGTACAGGGAGTCTAAGTGACTTTCTTAGACCAGACACCTACTACACAGTCTAAATTGGGCAAAAGGCATTGCACCTTATTTAGTAAGACAGTACTAGTTGGTGGAGGGTTTTCAGTGAAGGAAAATACTTGCACATAACATTCTCCTCTCACAGTGAATGTAGCTTTTAATAGCACAATACTTGGGCAGTGCAACCTTGAAGCACCTCCAGTTTTCACACCTAGCATATTTTGGTTTTCAAGCCCTGTTGCATTTGAGATTTCACAATACAGGTGTTATTGCTTGTTTTCACAGGGTACCTAGAGGAAAGATTCACAATGTGCCTGGCTCAATTCACACGTGTTAACCTATTCCCTGTTCTCAAGGCTTTGAATGAAAATTACAGTAACAAGCAGCACATGAAGGTAAACAGCAAAAAGGCAAGGAATACAAAATACCTGGGAAGTTCTATCTGTTATAATAACACCTTAGCCATTATTGATCTGGAGAAGCACCATGCACTATTTTTGGGGTTCAGTCCAGCAGGTTCCCCCAGATGTAGACACTAGCAGAAAACACCAGGGAACTCAAAGGAAAGCTGCTATTGCAGCTGATTTATTCACAGGGCAAATGTGGTGGTTTTGTTCATTCTGACAATAGCTCAGTGCAGTTAAGAGAACAAAAGAACCAGACCTGTTCCTCCTCTTTCTGACCAGTAACATTTCTGTTAAATGCTATTTTATATACATAAAATGTTATTTTATAGATATATTAAAAACCCCACACAGAGATTATGATCAAGATTTCCATTTTCATTCAGTTTGTTGTGTTTTGGGATTCTTTTCAATTTTCATGTTGACCTAAGTCTTGAAGATACAATATTAAAATACTGTGAGATAAATTGACATGGATGGATGGACGGATGGATGGATGGATGGATGGATGGACAGACAGACATAGATGCACACAATCTATCTGGAAAGAAAGAAATCTGGGGCATATTGTCAATATCTATGTTAGAGTAGGTTGCAGGCATTTTATGCAGTTCTGAGTTTTTAACTCAAACTCAACCCCTAAATCTTTCTAGGTATGGTCAGTACCAAGACTTAGAAGGCTGGCAGTCAGAAACTGTCTGTTATAATGTATGTTCTTCAGCCACAGATGAAGGCATTTTTTACTGTGCTTAAATATAAAGCTCTCACGATTGCAAGTGAGGGACTTACTCAAATTAATAGACTTGGTATCTGTACACTGGAAAAAAATAATTGCTTACTTCATGAAGTGCTACAAATGATGAGTGACCTGAATATTATGTTAGTGAACATTTATAACACAGTGGATAATTTTGCAATTACAAATTCCTGTGACATTATTAAAGCTAGGTCACTTGTTGCACTAATCTCTTCTCTTATGTCTCCTGGCATAATTACAATAGTTACTAAGTACAGTGCTTTTTAAAGAAATGCACTGGCTGACATTAAATATTTCAACTTAGCTATAATGAAATCATCATTTACAAGCTGCTGTTAGTACTATAGGAAGATTTGATCAACAACGAATTACAGAATTGAAGACATAAGTTACAACTTCAATTTCTTTTTAATCATTCTTTGTTTTTATCTTGTGAAGGTTAACAAAATACTCATTAAAAAAAAAGACTAATCTGTTTTTCAAGCTAGATTCAATTATACACATGCAAAAATAGGTATAAGAGAAGAACAATGTATCATCTCATTCTTCCTGTATGTGAGGCAAATTGCACCTGTGTCAATACATTCTTTGCAAGCAGGAATACTGTTGAGGGTAAAAGAGTCAGGGAATATAATGTGCTATATTCGGAAGTTCAAATATAAGGTATAGAAAAAAGCCCATGCAAGATGTTTCTGAGAAAAAATGAATACACAAGAAGAAAGATTCAATCAGATATCAAACTTAGATAAATCAACAGAAAAATAGAGACCCAAGAATCATATACCCTTTGCAACAGCATGAAGTGGAGGCAGCATTTCTTTACAGATATATGAATTCTAGTGTGTGAAGTAGAAATTCTAGGCAGAAGCAGACACCAAGGAATTAAAAACCTGGAAACAAATAAGAGAAGAAAACATTGCAAAGCAAGTTAATAAAAAATCATGCATGCTAATGATTCACTCCAGATGTATTGAGTGGAACTGGGAGACTGCGCTGTATCACCCCAAAATGACTGTTAATGTTAAAAAGGATGTAATTTGAAGCAATCTGTGTTTCTCAAGTTTTATGAACTCTAGGCTAGCAAGATCCCTTTAGAGGGAAAGAGCAATGGGTTTGTCTACTGAGGTTATATCAGGAATTAAAGAAAATTACATAGATTCATTCAAGTGGGAGAAGAAGGGTAAATTATTGTAAGGGTTGCAAGCCCTGTATAATAAGTACTCCTAGATATAAATTAAAGGATTCCAATAACTTTTTCAAGGATTTTCAAGGATTTTCAACATCATAAATTTAAGCTTGAGGCTTTGCAGGATAAACTATGAAAACAGATATTGATGTAGACTTTGACATCCCTTGCTGGGCTAACAGAAAACTTAAAATTATCGTTTGAGTATATTTCATGCAAACTTTGGACAAGGATTCCTAAAGCAGCCTTTGCTTGTCAAACAAATGTGTGGACCTACTTCCTACAGATGCAGATTTCTACTGTAATAAGCAGAGCTGAACTCTCTGTGGCATTATATCCCCCTTCCCTAGTACATGCTGACAGATTTCCATGGTGTCTTCATCCTAAATGCATACGAAAAGCTATAGAGGTATATGCTGCTGTGTGAGGGGAAAGTCACTGAAGTCACATAGGGGAAAACTGATATTATGGACTGTAAAATAAAGCCTGATAATCTATCCAAAGCAGTGAAGTAACGATTTCATTCAAAGCTAGAAAATTACAATAACAAAAAAACTGTTACCCCAAAAATGTCAGCTCCTCCGAGGTAAGAAGAGTCTATGCTTACTAGGAAAATCATTTTCCTGATGAGTCCAGATACAGAAATTAAACCAAAATTTTTACAGTATTTAAGGAGAAAATGTAGAACATAAGTGAATACAGTCTTTGTCCTTTCTTTCCTTAAAAACAAAAAGAACAAAAAACTCAAAGTATTAAAAAAATCCCAAATTCAGACATACAGAAAACCACAGGCACTGTTCTAAAAATCTCTGAAATTTGCCATCAGTCTTTTAAAACACACGAACATGATGTACAATACCAAAATCCATTAGATGTAACTATTTTTCACTATTTTCTCCAATGTTTACAGAGTGGAGAGGCATTTGAATTGATTCTCTTCTTAAAACCTCAGGAGATAGAAAAGCTTTTAAGGAGGCTTTTTGCACACTTTCTAATATTTGTTTTCATGCCTCCCTGTGTGCCAGCTACTGTATATCTGCATTATTTTTTAGCAGGTTTTTTACCTGACAGCCACCTCAAGACTACTTAGATAATAAGGTGAAGAAAAATGGTTATGAGGGTCTAACATCACACTTGCTCTGCTGTCTCTCTTCATATATGTCCAATGTCTTTTCACATGCACTTGATACTGAGGCAAATACAAATTTTGTATCCTAAGACCTTTTCTAATCCTTCTACATGGTTGGCAAGCCCTTCAAAGAAAGAAGGTCTAACAAATAGTAGAATTATTTGTTTTAATGTCTGGCACCCATTTCCAGGAAATTTTAGTACCAGTAGATTTACTGCAGCCCACAATGATCAATGATTCTTCAATTTAGGGACTGCTGTTTTGGTTTTGTTTTTTTTTCTGTCTTGTAATTTTATTACAGATAGTTTTAGCAACTATATTTAAGTGCTACTATTATTTGTCTTAGCACACAGAACATAACAGATCAAGATCATTTCCACCACTTTGTGTTTACTCACTGCCTATATCCAGGCATCTAGCCAAAGTCACATGTACTGTCAGAATTGAAGACTCACACCAAATTGCTTCTGAACTATCAATTCACCAAGAAAATTGATGCTGTTTTCATAGCATTGACCTTCCAACGGTGTAGGGTTTTTTCCCTGCTGAAAGCAGCACTTTCCAAGGAAGTAATTTTCATAAATTTTAGGAGAATATTTGGGAATAATTTTAAACATCTTCAATGAGTTTGTTATATCCTGCCAAGGCGAAAACGTAATAATACACATCCATATTGATTATTACTCTACAGCCCTGACCATGTTTTCCTGGTCTTCAGAGTGAAGAAAAATTTTCACTGCTTTAGTCAGGTAAGGAGACAAAGGATGCTCAGAGAAGTAGACCAAATTAATAGCTTATTCCTGGCATGAAACCATACATTCGTTCATTGCAAGGCCAGAAAATATTCCAGTGATCTTGCAGTCTGACTACTGTACAGCAGAACTTGCTGAATTGGTTACAGTTTGAGGCAGAACACATTATGTGAAAAAAGCACTGAACCTATATTCACACACTTCTGGTAAATATATCTGCTTTAAACTGGATGGGACCTGGTGTCAAGATAAAAGAAAAAGAAAGCTTAATTAGGTTTAACTATTGTAACAGAGTTTTGGGTTCATTTTAAAAGTATAGTAGAGAGTTTTTATGTGTTTATGGTCTTTAGACAACATTCCTGCATTTCAGGGCCAGAATTCTACAAAAAAACCAGAGTTTTCCTCTAAAAAGTGTATTCTCCTGTTATTGTCAGGGTCTTTTTCAAGCCCTGAAGAACTTCTGGTCTCAGCTAAGTAACTAAGCATGAAAAAATTCAAGAGTATCATGAGAAAAAAATCCTACATTTAAATGCCCTTGGCGTCATGAGAGGGTTAAAGTGTGACGGAAGCCTTGATCTGCATACCATATGACAATGCTTCCCTCCAGAAAATATCCATAGCTAATGCTCTCAGTGCATGGGTTTCACATTGGGGTAAGAGCCCTCCCTGTACAGGCTAAGGTATGCTTCAATTCTTGCTGGTGGGGACATGGGACCAAAGCTTTGTCACCTCTCTTACCCCATTTCTCACCATGCAGCTGCTCTTTTCTAGGCGGGTTAGATTCGAGCAGTTTGGATGTGAACTGGGTTTGATTCCAGCCGTGGGCTGAGGTACGTCGTCAGAAGGCAGAAGTTGTGTACTCTTTGAGTCACTGATACTGGGGGCAGAATTAGCTGTGTCCATAACTCAATATTTAGACACTCAAGCAGTGACTGTTGATGGACCTACAAAGTCCGACTTCTAAATTTTAATTTTGAGTGAATTTTTTAGTAAATTAACAGAAAAAAAGGGATTTGTAATACTGATGTAGTTACAGAAAAGTCCTAACATAAATGGTGTTGTCTGGTGAATTCCCCCAAGCAATTGATAAGAATTACCCACTGACCTTGGAGGAGCCACAATTTGCCTCACAAGTTTCAACATTTTGTATTAATATATTTTTTAGAAATGTAATCCATACTTGCTTCTGCTAACACTATTCAGCCTAATGTATTGAAGCAGATTTTAAAATGCCATGAATGTAATACTGAGTTCCTGAAGACATTAGTATGTACTGACAGCACACACTGTCAGCAGGATTTTGCAATTGATATTTTAACAGGGATAGGCCATCTTGCAAAAAATAAGTCTACCCTTTTCTGAACTCAGCTCAGGTAAGCGTGCAAAGGTAAGGTAAGTCAGACAAGGAATATTCTTCTTGTAGGAGTGTGGTTTTACATGAACAATTTATTACCTTTTTGTTCCTACTTTGGGATTCAACTTGCCAGTGTTTTCGGAGTTGCCTCAGTCCTACAATTCACTCACATCTTGCAAGGATGCTTTGGCATGGAAACACAGCTTAGCTTTGAGTAAAGCAAGGATACTGGCTTCTAACAATCCTCAATATAAAGGCATACAGAATATCTGAAGAAGTGGGACCTCTAGCTATAGGGTGCTCAGGACCTAGGTAGGCATAAGACAGCTACAGAAAAGAGAAACAAAAGAACGGAATGCTTTGGCCCTTAAGTGCTGACAGTGCCTCTCTCTCCCCTCCTCAAGTACATTTCCTCAATGTGCAAGCCCACCATCCTAAAATATTTCGTTCCATGTTTTAAAATAAGACAATTTTCCACACTGATATTTGCTTCTATATCACTTAGCAAGTAGCAAGACACAAAGGCCAAGTAATCTTTCAGATAAGCGATCAGCAATTTAATTTTCTGGCAAAATTTGTTTATTCAATTGGCAGTCTAGGTTAGGCATCCTCTGCCAATTGGTATGAAGGCACAGCCTTCAGGATTTTTTGATACATAAGCAAAGTTTCTGGCAGACTAGAGCAAACTTTTTACTATTTCTTTATATACCCTATAACTAATTCAACAAAAAATTGTTATGAAATGAAAAGCTCTGAAAGCCACTTACCATATCAGCCTTTGGGCACTGTATAATGGTTTTCCATTATGGGCTGAAATTAAGCATTTATAAAAAAGCAGTAATTTCACAGTTAGTCATCCAGAAATTTGGCCATGTAAAACAGCATTTTAGAAAATTACAGGTAATATTATTCCTGAATGCAAATTAATGTCACTTCTGTTTGCCTCTTGGGATAGGAAAGCTCAAAGAATTTTGCAGGAGTAAATAGTCACTAAGAGCCATCATCATCAGTCTGAATCTCGGAAATTAAATTGTGAAATGAGATAAAAGTACATGTAATTCAATACAGGAACATATGCACTGATAAATAAGAAATAAATGGCTGTTGTGACATTCCAGTATGACCCTATGGTTTCCTCAGGAATGAGAAGAGGAAATACATGGTTTTATACGGTACACAAAACCTATCCAAACACCGAAGGCTGCAGTGTCTTCTGAAAGTCATGCCCCAGAAATGAATCCACATTAAATAATGCAGCACTCACATACTCCTTTTTTATTTTATCCATTTATCCGTGAGGGCTTAACTTTAATCCACTCACTTACTTTAAAAGAATTTGATTCGATCCACTTTTGCGCCTGAACTGACCAAGGGATAAGAAAGAGCCAGAGACTTGGAAGGAGTGACACTATTAAGTAGAGAAGGTGCTTGTTCTATGTCCTCTCCTCAAAACAGTGGTACTCATAGCAATAACACTCTTCCTACAGAAAACCTCTAGCCATCCAGCCAATAAAGATAAATCAATGTCAGCAACAATAAAAGCAAATTACTCACATTTTTTGATTAAACCTCCAATGCCTATGACCTTTACTCCTGAAAGGACAATGTTAAACCTGACCCTGAGCCTTCAGGCCTGCCATCAGGTGGGTGTTGAAGGTGAGCAGATGCTGCAATAGTGAACACTGGCACAGAATCATAAAGTGCTCCCTGTGATGATTAATTCACAATATCAGCCTTCTCTCAGCCATCTATTAGCTGTCATTTTGCATAAATTGCCTTTCAAGCACATATTTACAACACAGTGAAGTCAATCTGAAGACAAATGTGAAATCCTTCCCAAACTGAGACCATAGTTTTGCTTTATTTATCAAGTAAACAACAAAAACATTTTAAAACAAAAATATTAAATGTAACTGTTAATTTTTTTTACTCAAGTATACAAGGATTTAGTGAAATTCTCTGTCTTTCTAAAATACTAATAGAAGTTTTAATTAAGCAATTAAGCAGTATACTGAAAACAGAATAAAAATGTCGGTTAAGCTGAAATAATACACTCTGTGATTATAAACGTGATCACAGTTTAATATGTAATAGTAAATTGATTTTATTTATGAGTTGCTATGTTTTGAAAACAATAGTTTTGAAATACTGCTATTTTTAACCATTTTCAGACAGCTTTTCATTTGGATTTAGAAGTTTACAAAGACTTAGAGCTTATACAGTATATTACCTGACCAAGAAATACACTTGTTTTCAGCTTTTATTTCTGACAATCTTATATCACTCCACATTTTCAAAGCATTTTTTATATGTTAAGCCTGAGATTTATTTCTTGCCAGTGCAGTGCATTTCAATTAGTATCTTTAACTAACTGTTTACTATTGGCCTGTCCACTACAGATACTCTGAAACAGCCATTCTGGCTCTGAGTCAGTCATTCTGGAATTTACTGCCTCACCAGTCGGGTCAGAAAACACAGTTGTATGACAATAGAGAGCCTTGCTGATAAAGCAGTGCAAACCTTTAAAATATCGACAACATTTAGGGCTTTGCAGGTTGCCAGCTACCCAAAATAAGCATTAAGGAGTCATGTGTCCACTTACAGCCACAGTGCCCATCTCTAGAGGAAATAGAAAATCAACACAGACTTGTAAGTGAGATTTTCTGACTGCAAGGGAGAAGATGAAAAATTAATTCAGAATATTTCTGTTTCTTTCTTCTTTCCTTTGAACAAAAATTGATGCCCTTCTATATAGTTTTGAAAAATAAAATATTCACTTTTTCAATGAACTGGAGAGCTGTATTCAAAAGTAAAATAGCAGAAGGAGAGAAACTTTAAAATATTTTTCTCTTCTGCAATGACATTTAGAAATGTAGCAATTAAGCTTTGTTAGTGTACCTTTTAAATATAGTTTGGGAAATCCATAGTACACAGTGTAATAGCTATTGTTACAAATGCCTTTTTATCAGATGTTACTACTTTTTCAGATTTCATAGCAATAATTAATGAGAACATTATAAGAAGATAAAAAACAGATGAGCAAAACATCATAGTACGCAATTCGTCAAGTAAAATAAGAAAAAATGAAAGGCTGACAAAGAATGAAGAAAAAAACACTGATCAGCAAAGACAGAGCTAAGATTGCACAGGCAATAATATAAAAGGATACGAAATTTAGACTGACATGCACATTACAAATTAGATTTAAAAAATATAAATAAAAGACTTGTCAGCCTTACAGAAGAAAAAGAGGGAAGGGAAGAGGAAGAAAAAACTTGGCAGCTGTGGAGCAAAGATGTGGAGAGATCAAAATCAATATAACACAGAAAGACTGCCTAGCAGTAATGACAGAATAAAAAGAGATTTCTGCATCCAAGCTGGAAGGAAAACTCAGAGGTTAAGGCTTTCATATGGAGGAAGTTCATCATTATGAGAGTTCTGGGAAGGATAACAAATGAAACAATGGGTTACCTAATTTGGCTTGATGTATACAAAAAGCTGGCATCAGTAGTGGAGAGCCACCATACAGAAATCCCTACAGTTACAGGGGAAAGTTAAAAGATACAGAAGGAGAGATTTGTTGTGCTTACTTCAGTGGTGCAGAAAGGAAGCCATACAGATTTCTGAGGAAAGATTAGCTTTAAAAAGAAAAGGCTGAAAATCAAAATGCAAAAGACAAAGTATTATGTAAGTTTAGCAAATAGATCTGGTAATACTATCCCGACACTTTCACTTAATAGAATAACTGCTCTTCTACACAAGGGGAAGGAAGCTTGTCAGTCTGTTTGGATTACAGCAAAGTACAGCACCACATGGGAAATTATCAGTTACGTGGGAGAAAATGTAGCTCTTGTACAAAAACGGTAATGCTGTTAGAAGGAACATATTAAGGAAAAAAAAAAAAAACAAAAAACAAAGAAAAGACCATGTGCTCAATATAGATGTATTTCAACATAGCAGAGTTTCTTGATGGTTTGTCTTGGTTTGATATTATTTAATATTTCCCATCATCTCTGTGTAAAAGAAGGGAGTGTGCTAATACAGTTTCTCATCACACAAAGTTGGGAGACATAAAAGGATCTGCATATCCTTCAGCAAGCTAAGGATATTAAGAAATTAACTGAAATAATGGCAATAAGTGTATGGAAGGGATCAGATAAAGACACTTAACACTATGAGGAAGGATATTCCTTTAGGAATAGAAAAAAGACATTACTATTAATTGGCCAGCAATGGCTATCTGAAACCCATGTCAATCTCACATCTCCCAAATCCATTCAGATCTGTGCTAAATTATTCCTAACGGACAGTTATTTAAAAAAAAAAATCTTTTGAGATCTCCTACGGTCAAGATGCCACATTATCCTTGGACAATGAATTACAGAACCTTTTCTTTTTCCTACTGCCAAGTTTCTGTTTAATATGGGTACTTTCTCTTCCATCATTCGAGTCCTAAGAATAGTGCTGAATACTATCTGACACAGACTATCTGAAGTCCTCCTCTGTCACACCTGTGCGCAGGAATTATGGATTTGGGCTGGGAAGCATACTTCATATATATATTTAAAAAAAAAAAAAAAAAAAAAAGGCGGGAGGGGGGAGAATAAACCAGCTATGAATGTAAGGTTGGTAAAAAAAAGATTTTTACCCATAAGAGATACTTGCTGCAAATAGAAGCATCAGAGACCCAAAAACCCCTGGGTTTAAGTTGTTTCTAAGGTCATTAATAATGGTTTGTTAGGGAACTTATACAAAGGTGCTACCTGAAATAAGTGGAGCAAAACTAAGTAACAGAAAAGGACACTTTGAGACCTCTGATCCTGGAAAGGAGGTCTCTGGCAACTCACATAAAACATCTGTAAGACCTGGCCCAATTCAGCCAGTTGCAGCACAGAAAATGTGACAAGAGGGCACCCCAGCAGGACACCCAAAGCACAAGGTGGTTTGACTGCAAGGTTCTAGCAGGTCTCTGCATAACACGTGCAAATCGCAAATCTGAAAGACTTAAGGGATTCAGCTTAAGTCCATGGTCTCTTACACAACGAAGCCCTTTGCATCTCTACTTTTCAAGTTCTTCAAAGGCTAGGTGAACCAGAGCAACTCAAAGGAAAAGGCACAAGAGGTCTTTTTAACATGAGCAAAATAATACAGTTTTCCTAGTTTTGCTCTTGCAAAACTACACAGCTTTAAAATTTCCCCTGAAGTTTTTCAAGGAAGTTCCAGCTTGAGACAGACACAGTGCATCGAAGGTTAGAGCATAAGGGATAAGAGCCCAAAAACCACATACACAACTGAAAATAGGCCTTTCTACACCTGGTGTCGTTGGCTGAGGGTGTGTGCTGAGAGAGGACAGTAACAGGTATCACTGCCATCTTGCCTCTGATGCCAAAAATAGGGGCCCCAGGAAAAATGTCTTGCAGTATTAACAGATGGTGAAAAAAATTAAATGGCTGCAACTAATTAGTTTTTTAGTAGGCACAGGAGATATCAGATAATGTTGAATGCGTTGCATTTTAAGTAAATAAAGAGGAGTCCAAATGGGCATTTAGTTCCTTGATAATCAGTGAGCCAGCAGGTATCAAACCAGGCACGGTGCAGGTAAGCCTCTCCTGATCACATCTGACCCTGTGGGAATTTTTGAGCTCTGAATGCAAAACACCATACAGAACTGTTAAAGACTTTGCTGCTGTTTTTTGGGGAAGATAAGATTCCAAAGAATAGGCCTAGCACTGATGTGGAGCTATGCATACAGGAATCTGACCCACAAGCACTTGCTTTTTGGGGATGTTGCCAATTCATCCCTGGGCAAGTTTTACGTTAAGCACTCTTTTGTTGTGGCTGTGGAGGAGAATTAATTGTTCAATTATTCACAGTGGTAACACAATGCTCTTGTCACGGTTCTCATCAGCTTGGCTGCAGCTCTCTAGATTAGCTCAGTGGTATTAGCTTAGGCTCCATCCCACCAGGGTCAGCATCTATCAACCCCAGATGCTTCCTGCTCAGTCTGTCACATAAGGGCTGAGGAGTGCACATAAATAGGGTAAGAGCTTTACCTCTGACTTTCAAAGTGAAAAGCTCTCAGCTAATGACATTTCTCAGTAGTGTTAAGAGGCTAAGAGCGCTCCACATTTTTTTGAGACAAGTGATAATTTGTTGGCTAGCCCTTCTGTTGGATAATGCTTTAGATTATTCAAGGCCTTAGAATGATTAAGCTATATTTTTGTCATACAGAGAAACTTATTGGTAATCAAAAGGTCAGATTGTATATTCAGACATGGAATTTCCATTTCTTCTCATTGAGCTTCAATACAGAATCTTCTGTAATCTAATCTGCATATGTTAAATAGTGTAATTATAAACCGATCCTTTATTCAGTGAGTTCAAATGCAAATATTGGCTCTTTCCTCAGTGCAGGAATTGATTTGTGCAAGTGAATGGTAGTTTAACTGAAGCTACTATGCCCTTTCTATTTTATTTAAATTAATATAATTATTACCTGGCTAATTATCTTGTTGAATGACTTGTTCTGTGATTTATTAGCAGGGAAATTTCTTTCTGGATGTAGAAGAATATCTGAACATCCACCTATTTGTATCACAAAATACTGATTAGGAGGAACAAATCACATTACCCTTTGAGATAGTAATGATTTCTTTTAGAAATGTCTTTTATAAGAAAACTCTTGAGTCAGTAGAAATGAGCCCATTGTAAGGACTGTGAATTACTTGCCATCCTTGGAAAAGGCAGTTAGTTTTATAGTAGGAGCAGAAGACAGATACAAGGGAGCCTTCACAGTCTGTATCTGGTGCTGTCCCCTTTCCATAAACCTGTCCCTTGCTGTCTAGCACAGCCCTCTGTTTTACAGCCTCTCATGGTGTTACATATTCAAGCAAGGAAGCGGCATGGGAAGAATATTTTCAGAGTTACCAAACACATTCCCAAACACTGATATAAAGTCAATTCCCAGCATGAAATTACACAAATAAGTCAATAAACTTTAAATCATCTTGTGCAGAAGCCATAGTGAGAAGAAAGTCCAGAGCATCCTTGTTGCAGCAAAGCAGCAGAATTGCAGTGGCTGTTTTATAAGTGCCATAGTAGAAGAGATATATAAAAACACACACAGAGGTACTTTTGTTTTCCAAAGCTTCTTTTGCCATTCCTATTATGTTTTGCTATGAATTAAATAGTTGCTGCTGCAAAGTCTCAGGATAAATAAGCATGGAGGCAAACCTGATAAATGCTCAACAATCTGTGCAGAGCTAAAGAAAACCTTACATTTTTCACTGCCTGTAAACAAAATCCTTTCATGTAAGAGCATTTTTTATTTCTTTGTAATCAAGCTTTCTGATTTTATGACCTTACAGGCTCCTGTGCACAGAACAACTCCTATCAATTCTGAGTTCAATACTAATCCTGACATGAATATCCAAGAAATAGATTGGATTTCTAACAGGAATGCTTAGGTCCCAAAACACCACTAAATGATGCAAAGCTTCCTGGAATCCTATCTTTTTTACCATTTGCATTATGTCCCCTAGACCTTGCTAAAACTTCCCAAGAAGTTGGATTTAGAGTTCAAAGACATTATCTACAAACTATTGTTATAAAGCATTAGAAGGAGATGACCTATTTCAGGTGGAAAAAAAAATATATATTCACAGGCTGACACATGGCCAAAGTATGAATAAAAGAAAAATTTTTGAGAAGGTAATCCTATGAATTTCTCTATCATTGAAATCACCACTAGGAAGCTGGTATAAGGGGTTGTTTCTTTACTGGACAGTGTGGGGAAAACCAGAGACTATGACAAACATCCTGAAGCCCAGTCTATGGCTTAATGTCTGAGACCTGTTGTCTTCTCAGCATGCAGTAACCACCTTTTTTTTTTTTTTTTTTCTATGCAGAACTAAATTGAAAAGATATTTTTGGCAGGTCAATAAGGAATCAATAATTGAATCAATATCTTTTTCAAGATGGTCCTTGAGCAAGCACCAGTGATTATTCTTTATTCTTGCAACATCTAACATTTACATCCGTTTGTAAATCAAGCAGAAGTCCACAAGATTAGTAAAAATTATCAAAATCTTTCTTTTTTCAAGCCTTGACTCAAAGGATTGCTTGACTATTCAACCCTGGCCCAGCCATGTTAATGATTACTCGCTATTTTACCATTGACCAGATTATCTTATTCAAGAAAAATATCACTGTGTAGCTGTGAGGTACCAAAGTAAGCAGAGCAACAATTACAAATGGGATCTCCAAGAGCTGCACACAGAATATTGACCAAATTATGTTTGAACACACACTGAGCAAATTAAATGCAATAATCTGGAGAAGAGATATTCACAACTGTAATTCAGCTGGAAGGTCACAGTCTTCCTTTGAAAGCATGTTGTTAACATTAATAAAATTTTTAATAACTTCATATGACCAGTTTGGCAGATCAAAATGCAGTGGCTCAAGGGGAAGAGGTGCCATAGGACCACACATTTTAAGTTTTGTGGTTAAGCCATGAGACTAGAACTCAAAACCTCAGAAATTTCTCTGGCCATAGACTCACTTTGAGACTGATGTAGGAGACCTGCTCTCAAAGCCTAAGGTTTTCCCCAGTGGAATGGTATTTCTCCACTTCATAGATGTATTGTGCATTTTACCTTTAACAATACTGTAAAATCCCAATATCCAAAAATCATGACCTGTTTCTAACTCTCCCCCTTACCAAGTGATGAGAACTGGGGGAGTCTTTTGCTTTGCCATTTTGTTTTGAATATAGACTGTTCACATTTACCAGGTCTTCTCTGGAACAGGGAGAATTAAATTATATTTTTCAATGGCAGCTTTTTCTTGCATTCCTGGGGATCTGAAAAAATACAGTGAGCTTCTCACAAATTCACATATCCCCAAAACCTCTCAAGCAATGAATAACTTTCTATTACCAAATAGATCAATAAGTAGCAAGCTGTGTTAGTACACTTAACCAACAGAGTTTGTGATGGTACACAATATCTAAATGAATTCTTCCTGCCAGGAAAGTTGAGCCCTAAGTTTCTCTTTGTCTGCACTCCTTCTTAATCATTGATATCCTTAAAGTAGAAAGAGTCTCCCTTGGAAGATTATGTCTCTGAAGCTTCCACTGTTCCATCCAGTGCACATCTACAAAATCTGATTTTCCACATAAAAGCTCAATATATTACTGCATAGAAAAATTGATTCTTTTATTAGGAAATATTTCAAGGGCACACTAGCCACAGATTCAAGGTAAATCTCCAGGTTAATATTCTTATTTGAGGGTAGACTACACTTCATTAAAAGAAAGATTGCATTACCACTCATTTGAGATTACCAGTAGCCCTAAACACTGTGATGTGTTATGAAGCACTTAGAGTATTTATATTGAAGTAAGTGACAGACCAACCCTTCACATATGGAAACCTCCCACAACTTCAAAATCAACATGATGGCTTAGCAAAAGCAAAAACATTGCAAGGAAAATGCAGTCCCCGAAATGTCGGTGCAGACACTGAGGCTGTTCCCATGAACAAGTAGACAATATCAGACAGAACTGTCCACTGCCAAGGACTTGAATCTATACAAACGCTCCACAGCTATTTCAGAAGATATGTCCTTGATATTCATTGTAGTTGATTTGTGCCTCTGGCTCTTTCTAGAAATCAGACATATTTGACATATTCTCCAATCAAACAGCATGTAGGTTTTCCTTAGAATATGTCCAAGATCCTTAGAGAAAGAAAGAAAAATCATCTCCATTCCTAGACTTCCTTCTTTTGCTTTTCACTTTTCGTGGCTTTTGAAAACAAAAGGTTTCATTCACAGACCACGGCAAAAACTCAAGTAATTTTAAACCAGCTAATTTATCCAGTTTACAATTTTTTTCTTGCTTTAATTTTGTCCTGCAGGTGCTCAGATCATTATTCCATGATCATTTGCATTTGTATGAGCAGAATATTTTAGTCCTTTCTTTTACATCTTGTGATCTTTCTTGCAGGCTTCTGGTCTTCTTTCATCTCCTGTCAGTCTCTTATCCAAAGCGCTAATCTCAGCTGTAACTGTCTCGAACCTTTCCTTTCTCCAGAAAGATCACTGAAGTCTGTAATTTATCACTTCCTTATTGCAACTGCAAGAACGGCTCTAAGCAGAACCAGCCTTATCTCATTGATAGCTACTTTGTCACCTCGTGGCTGCAAAACATTCAGAAATGGCATTTGGTACATAAGCTGCAGGTGGCATCAAGAGGATTCTGAAGAAACACATTCTCTGGTTTCTTTACAGTTATTCCTTGATACTAAAATGACCAAAAAACTTTGCTGTGATTGCGCTACAGTTTTTTAAATAAGGAGACATCTTCTGTGTCAGGTTTCCTATGTTCTTGGGCAGATTTTTATGGATTTGGAGCTAATCCAAAAGCCAGCTTCTCTGATGAGCATGTCTTGCCCCATTAAGCATCAGTATTAACATCACACCCCCTTCACCACCATTGTTTCTCCTATATGTGGCTGTGGGAAAGTTAGACTTCTCACTAATACCATCAGAGTTTGTGGCTTCTTTTACTGCAATCCATGTCTAATCACAGTATACCCAAGAAGCTTAGTGCTGTGTTGTAGCAGACTACAAATTAGCTTGCTTTTCCATTAAAATACTCTTAGTTTATTCTTGTTCGTGTGGTTATAAAATTGACTGGCTGAACACTTGGGCACTTGTGTGTTTTGTTTGTCTAAATGATTGATATTTAAATGGCTTAATTGCATTCATTCCACCTTTTTATGGTTGAACAAACGATATTGCATATTTTTCTTAAGATGCAAAGAGAACAAATTCATCTGTAACTCAGAGAAGAATTTTATTAATATATGCCAGGGCGGTTTGAATTTCAGAATGGATCTTATTTCTTGAATATGTATTGTGGTGACATAAGTTTATAAGATCTTTGCAGCCCTGTGAAAGTGCCAAACAGTCCAGCTGGTTTAGCTAGAGAAGTCTGTAGCTAGTATTGAGGCTATGAGGGTAAATCCTGTGCTGCTGCTGAAGAAATACAGAGGCACAGGCAGGAAATAAGGATTTTATTGTTTAAAAGAAGAACCAAAAAGAGGAAGGGTCAGGAAAGAGAGAGAGAGACTTAGTGCTCTTCAGAAAATCATTAGCAGTCTTCCCTATAGGCAATGTTAAAATCAAACTGGTTTTCTCCAGTGACTCAACAAGATGCAGGCATTTAAAAATTCTCTTTCTCCACAACTGCAAAGAGGAACTAGAGGGACTTTGAATTGATAACTGTAAGCAGAAAAGTAACAATCAAGCTGGTACATATGAATACTATTCCTGAAGAATTTACCCTTCATGTTGGTTAGTGAACTACTGTGAGGAGACCCTAACTTTCTACAAACATGTATGATTTGTATGAAATGGCTGAAAAATCTGAAGCGTAATATTTCTGTTCTGTATTGCCTAAGCAATTATACCTTGGCCCTCTTTAATATTTATGGTATATAGCCACTTATGTCATAAGGTGTTTTCCTAGTATTTTTAATTTGTATTTTTCCTTTCCAAGTGAATACTCAGAACACTGTTAACAGAAAAATCACAATTAATAATTGCATTTTCATTTTAAACTCAAAATTCCTCACAATATAACTCCTAAAAATGTTTATGTTCACTTCCATAAACCTGTTGCAAAATGCTCATCAGGTTTGTTCTTGCATAGAAAAAAACCCCAGCTCTAAATTAGATTTAGCTTTAGATCTAAAACATTAGCATATAAAGAGTCAGTAGATACATTTTTAGACTAAAAACTTTTCGAATTACTCACCTATGGAATACTTGTCCTTCTATGATCATGCATGTTTTGTGTCATAGATGCTAAATATCATGGGATTACACTATCAGGCTGGAAGGGACTGCATCTGGTCATCTGGTCCCACCTCCCTGCTCTAGCAGGGTCATTCTAGAGCACATGGCACGGGATTGTGTCCTGACAGTTCCTCAATATCTCCAGTGAGGGAGACTACACAGCCTCTCTGAGCAAACCCTGCCACTGTGTGGTCACCTGCACTGGAAAAAAAATTCTTCCTCACAAGTTCTTCCTAAATCCTTGCTAAGATAGCTTTCTTTTGTCTTTTCTGTGACAGCAATACAGACAATACAAAGAAATAAATCCAGGGAGTTGTTTACAGCTGTTGAAGATTTGTCTAACTTTACTTAAAATAACAACTGTATTCTGCAAGCAAGAGTTAGACTGAAGTTCTTCTACTGCACTTAATCTTTCACAAAGGTCTGTCCTTCCTCTAGGCTGTGTGATCCATTGATTTATGTGGTGACCAAACAACCACCTAGCTACTGCTACTATGTTGAGGTTAACACTCTCTTGTGTTAACACCCTTCCTTCTTTCTTCTTCGCTACAATATCTTTAGTAATTTCTTTTCATCATGAACTTATTAATTATTTTCACCCGTACAAATAAAAGGGGAGGAGAGTAGTACTGACTATATTTGGTGCTTAAAATATCTCAAAATTAGCAGCGTGAGATGTATGAAAAAAGACATTTTTTCAACTTAGCTTACAGACTTTGCCTGTTCAAGCTGCATGTCATAGCAAATCATAGAGATAAGGGGAAGAAACCAAGGTGAAAGGCAAAACTGCACTAGTGGTAATGACAGAGGCAAACTCTGCATGCAGTTGAGAAAACCAATTTCAGGAAAGCTGAAGAACAGTTTACAGGTAAAGCAATTTCTTTGCACTTTACAATCAATTATATGCCTGCCTTGTAAGCTGAGTCAGTGTCTTCCTTGACAGCTAAGACAAAAACTATGAAGAAACATTGAATTTTTATACAACCTTGCCTATACACATCATGCAGGGGTACCCACCTCATCTTCGTGTGTGCATGGTTTCTCCAGCTGCACTGAAACTGGACTCACACACTTTGTTTTCCTTCCAAGAAAAATACATAAGTTCAATATTATGTACTCCACCATCATCCACAAAGGACTTATTGTATAAACCAAACCCACAAAGTTACTTTGATAAATATCCTTGCTCTTCATTTCACACATATAATTGCACTTTAAGGTTACCAGAATTTCAAATCTACTTTGTGGAATTCAGATCCTGAAAAATACTATTATAGTTCTTTCATGCTGAAGAAATTGCACAGATTGTCTACTAATTAGAGAATCTATTTTTCCCAAAGTTGTTTATGAAGTCTTTTACACCCTCTTTTCTGCTTTCTGCTTCTGTCTGGTGTCTCTGGCTCTGATCTTTTTATCTGCTGTGTGTGCATTTCTTCCCTATTTTGCTGGGTGCATACACATTTGCAATCCATATTGCTGTTTTCAATAGCCATTTCACATGTATTCATTTTGATATCAGATAAATAGCCTGCTTCTCTATCAACTTTTTTAATTTTCTTTTTTTTTCCCTGTCTTCTGTTTTGTGTCCTTTTTCACACATCCCCTATGTGAATAAGATGGAATAGTTTTACTTCAGTTGTTATGTTAGATCAAAATTGCCCAAAATACCTATTTGCAAATTATTATTCTTAAAATCTAGTATACAATACAATGTTTAGGAAGAGCAACAATACAGGGGCCAAAGAAAGGTGGTGATAAGAAACAGAATTAATATGTAGAGCAATTAAAATTAAAACAGGGTTTTTTTTGCAGATGACATGTCTGTAGTCCAAGTCAGTGTTTGACTTCTAAATTCCTGGATACAGAGTGTGTTCCCCCCAGTCTGAAGGCTTCTGGATTATCACTTCATCAAGTGAACTGTGAAGTGATCTGTGTCTCACTCACCTTGCAATGAGCCACGCTCTCTCTGTGGAGTGGATCCTCATCAATACCTATGTCAGTGCCCCAAGGACTGCGCACTTTGGGTGAACCAGAAGGTCCATATTATGCTATGCACCTTCTGATCCTGGAAAATCTGCATAAATATTCAAGATAACAGGGGAAATTCTTTTAATTAGAAAGTGGTCTTCCCTAAAATATGAACCATTACTAGGTCATGTTTACTCCAACACTGAATTGAAGGCAAGAAATAATTATATTCTGAAAGAAAGAGGGTTTTGGCCAAAAATAACTTTTTATCAGACTGTAATAAGCAACCATATGCAGTCAACAGTGAGGCAGGCAGAGAGGTTGAGGCAGAAGCATTCATGGCAGTACCTTCCAGTGCAGTTGCAAGCTGCTGCTGTGCTGTCACTATTTGCTTCTGGTCTTCCTCCAGCTGGTCTGATCCCTGGACAGCATGGCAGCTCTCCACCTGAGTCCTTGGGGACAGGTACATTTCCCAACAAAAAACACAGACCTCAGAGTTCTGTTCCTAAGGAAAAGGCACACAGAGATATATTTGTGCAAAACAAGACACAGAAATGAGGATAGCCAGCTCCTGCTGAAGTCAACCTTCCAGCATCCCACATGCCTTTTAAATCTGGTATGAATCAACATTGCTTCATTCCAGTTTGCACCAGAAAGCAGAGCTGTTACTCTCTAGCTCCCTTTGCAAGCAATGGATAAAAATAAGTTTTTATTATCAGTTTCTCTGGGAGTGTGTTTAAGGATTTCAGAAGCCTGCAGAAAGATCTTCAGTGGTTTGTACCTATATTTATCACTTAAATAAAGATACTGTAAATATTGTTCCATTCCTTTTTTATTTTTTCTTCACATGAAGCCAGATAAATTCAAGATTGTACGAATAGAAGCTAATGCACCGAGCTCATTATTTCTTTTTTCCATTTTACTTTAAACGAAACATGAATTTCAGCTAAGTGACAAATTGACTGAATGAATGATTGTTTTGCAGTCAGGCCAGGTTTACCTGGCATGCTTACCTTTCAGCTGCTTCCAGTAGCTTGGAAACACTGCCAATATTCAGCAGCATTGTTGCACAAACAGACACCCTTCACTTGCCTCATGCCTCCTGTATCAGTCAGTTACATGTGGTTAAAGAATTAATGCACAAGCAAATGGACTGATACAAGCACTGCAGTACCTTTAGCTGATTTTGCAGCTCTCTTTGTTCTGGACATCAGATTAGGAATTCGATCCAAGCACTGACACACAAACAGAGAAGTCTGGCTCACACTCCCAAATCCACTCCTTTTTATCACATGCACATTGTCCAAGAGAAATTGTGGGTATCTATGCAGTGCACTACACACAGAACAGTTAGCTGGGTTTGTTTCAGACTGGGACTAATGCAGACCCTTCAGCCCATGTCTCCTGAGATAATCAGCCACATTCTGAAAAAAGGCTCATTAGCCAAAGTGCAACCACCTTACAGAGCTGCCATCACTCTTCTGAGACAGAAACTATTTCCAAAGCCACAATGGAACAGAAGGGGTGATCGCCCACAGATCCGTTCAATTATCAAAATATAAGACAGCTGTCATGCAAACTCTATATTTTCCCCCTTTATTAGCATTAAGATTGTAGAGCTGAGGTTAAAGATTTTGTATACTTAAAGATGTGTAAAATCTGATTGGATAAAGCCAGGAGTAACCTGCTGTATTTTTGGTGGTAGCCTGGTCTTGAGCCAGAGGCTGGTACCTTCTGAGATCCATCTCAACCTAAATTTTTTTAATGATATTATGATTCCTGCCACTTATGCCCACTCCTTTACCACAGCAATTTCCAAATCCTTCATACAAGGAAAATGCCACTGGGGCCTGTGCTCTAAATAGATCAGATATGTAATCTAGCTTTAAAAGCCCCCCAAGGATGTGAGCCATCCCTAAAAAAACAGCTGAGCTAGTATGTATTTACAATGAGCCAGGAGGCAGAGGGATGAAGAAGCAGGACATAGGAACATCATAAGTGTAGAGAGTCTTAAAGCTGGTATTGCTGCCAGCAATATTGTCAAACCACAGCTGATACTCTCCTGGGAGCTATCTTCGTGGCTTTAACTCAGTCTAAAGTTGAATTGTCAGTAAAGTAGGGCACGCAGAAAAGTCACAGCTCATTTTTTTAATTCAAAAAATGCTTTCCAAACAGTAGTAGCAATGGTGTTTAAAGTTTTATCAAATGTTAAACCAAAGGTTTTAATATGGAGTAAAGGGGGCAGCCAAACACAAATTTAGGTTGCCAGTTTAAGGGTAGCAAACCATTCCTTCCTTACATAATGAAGTCCCACTCGTGACTGAGGCCATGAAGCACCACAGCAACAAGAACAGGAAACACTAAAACTGTGGTAACAACGATAGTAATTTTTACTATTTTTGTGTTCATTTGCAAAGATTCCCAGAACTAATTTTCTCAAAGCCAGACTGACTTCCTGAAGAACTGCTCTTCTCTCTGCCTTGGTGTCATTTTCTGCTCCTTTTCTGTGATCCTACACAGAAATGGGATGCTGTGCTCCATCAAAGCCCCTGTAGAACAAAGGTGCATAAGCACAGCATGGCTCCACTCCTGCTCTTAAGTAAGGAAAAATGACATGTTTACAGGCATCCATCACTTCTGTAAGTGAGGGTAGGAGGCATGAAAGGGATCATATCCTCAAAGAAGCATTGTGAGAAGATTTCTAGTGACAAAACCAGAAAGTGGGCAGTTTCCTACAATTTGTTTTAAATGAAAGGCAAACACATAGGTGCCTCTTGTAATAGCCTGCACATAGGCAGCACACTTTTCAAACAAGGATGCAGTTAAACGTGGCTGCATGCACACGGGGCCATAAACGTGGCCTCTCTCACGGGGCAGAGTGGACGGTGGGAAACTGGAGACAAGGGCCAAGAAACATGATTTTTAAAAATGAACCCAGTAATAGAGACACATTTTGGTACCAAAATGCTAATTCAGATCAGAACTTCAAAACAACAAACAAATTCAGTAATGCGGTCACCTCCGGAAAACAGGACATATTTTCTTGGATTTTAGTACTGAAAATACATTAGATTTGGATTTTCCTATTGAAAAGATATATTTCTATTTTGATGTTTGGGTTTTGTTTTATTCCAACCAGGATTTAGTATTGACAAAGCCTACATGAAGGCTGATATTTGCCCTGGTCTAGGAGTTGGCATTCTAGAGCTGAAAACTGATACTAGTAATTAACATTTTAATTATTTTAGTAACAAATACATTTAGTAATTGATGATCTAATTGGTGAACTACATATCACACAATACCACAATCATAGAATATTTAAATTTATTACATTTTAAAATTATTGCTTCTTAACTAAACTGTTCTTAACTAAATGATCCTTATGGATCATTTAAGTTTGCAATATTCAGTATTTCAGATAGAAAACTTTGCACTGAAAATAGTCAATCTGCTTAATTTTAACAGGCTTCCCACATCAGAAAGGGCGCACAGCAGTTGAGGTAAAGCATCGTGCCTCTTTTTGGCATCTTTCACTGTAAGAGTATAGACAGCCAGGAGCAAATGGATCTGAAGCCACTTTACATCTGTCCACACTTACACCTTGCAAGTATTCCATCTCTGTGCCTGATATTCCTTCACTCCTCAGAGGTTAACATGAAAAGAGTAAATATATTTATTGTTTTTTCAACAGCCTTTGAAACAAAATAAAATTTAATACACTACAGTTTGTACACAACCTCTTTTGCAGTATCTTTAACTGCATTTCCAGGCAAAGATATTGTGAACCTTATTGGATTTCAGATTTGTAGCAATTTAGACACTGTACAAATGTATTCATTGTACAAATTTTTCTACCGTATTTTCCCCAGAACAGTATTTTTTTAGGTTTTTTAGCTTTCTTTTGGAGAGTATCCTATGTAGAGAGCTCTCACTTAAACCTACCTGCTTTGCCATTTATTCTGCGACATCAAAATTTACATCACCAGAATAAATGAAATCTTTTTTTTCTTAAATCTTATCTCAGAGCCCACGCAGATAGGAAGAAAAAACTGTCTTTGTCCTGCAAATTCAGGGAGATTTGAAGGAATTATTACCACCACTGAGCTATTTTCAGTTCAGCGTGAAAACAATGAATATTGAGATATTGGACATAGTCTTTGTTGTTTAACAAAAACCAAAAGCAAAACAAAAAAATTCTTTGATAAGGAGAAGTTAAAGAAATAACAGGAGTAGCTGCCTTCCTTTTATCAAAGGAACTTGTTTCATCACTTCAAATCCCAGTGAAGGGGTTTTTTTTCTGAATGTAAAATAAGAGATATTCATTTAAAGGCTCATATGTCTTACCCAGATCCTAAGCCTCTTCCACAGAGACTTCCCTGGTGATTCAGAAGCTAGGTTTTATTTTGTACCGAACTGCACCAAAGATTTTTGGCTAATCATGTCAACCCCTGCAGGAAAAACACAAATTAACACGAGTCCTAACTTCAAAGGTAAAATGCACATACTTTTTCCAGTCTCTGCACACAAATGGAAGTATGAAAGTCCTTATTCAATGAGGACCTGATTCCTTTCAAAGACTGAAGCAGATAGCTGCAAATCATCTTCTTTATGTAAGATTCTTCTGTTTCTAACACATGACCTGACGGACGAGATGCTCACGGAGACATAAGTTTTGGAGAGCTGTGTGATACATACCTAGTGAAGTAGCTGGTGGAATAAATCTCAGTCTTTGTAAGTCAGGAAGATTGACCTATAAAGAAAAGGAAAAGGTAATATCCATTCTGTGGGGGAGGATGACAGCTGTGACCATTCAAAAAATCTGATTTGATAAAACTATCTCTAGAAGAAGAGTTTCCATAAAAGACTCAGATTTTGCAGGACATGATCAGAGGTCCTGAGGGAAAATAAATGAGCTTTTGTTACATTTTATTATAAATTACTATTGTTATTTTAATATCATGGTCTCAGAGCTATAGGGCAATGAAAAAGTAATACAAAATCTCAAAAAACTAATAACATTTCACAAATTTATAGGGGCCCCATGAGAAACTGGAAATGTACTAACTGCAGCAGACAACTTTACTGCTACATTTGCATTTCTTCCATTTCTAAGTATAGCTAATACAACAAATACTGCAGGAAAAGTTTATTAAAACAGACATTCTGTTTAATGTCTTGACCAAAAGGAATTTTCTGCCACAATCTTGCACTTCACAATCTCCATCCACAAGGCAAAGGCAAGCACCAGTGTTAGTGGAGATACATGGACCAATGTCTTGGGAGAGATGCATAAGAGGGCCTGAAGAAAGGACAACTCTGCAACATTAATTGTATGGCAAGCACTTTGAACTGGGTTTGCATGGCAAGGTTTTGGTGGCAGAGGGGGCTACAGGAGTGGCTTTTCTGAGAAGCTGCTAGAAACTCCCCCCATGTCCAAAGGAGCCAATGCCAGCTGGCTCCAAGATGGACCTGTCCCTGACTAGTCTTGGCCCAACAGCAACAGTGGTAGTTCTTCTGGCATAACAGATTTAAGAAGGGGAAAAAAAAATTTTTGTGCAGAAGCAAACTGTGGCCAGAGAAGAGAGGAGGGAGAATGCATGGCAGGAACAGCTCTGCAGACACCAAGGTCAGTGCAGAAGGAGGGGGAGGAGATGCTTCTGGCACCACAGCAAAAATTCCCCTGCAGCTCATGGTGCAGACCAAGGTGAGGCAGGATGTCCCCTTGCAGCCCATGGAGGGCCACAGTGGAGCACAGATCCACCTGCAGCCCATGGAGGAGCTCACACTGGAGCAGAGGGATCCCCAAAGGAGGTTGTGACTCCATGGGAAGCCCATGCTGGAGCAGACTCCTGGCAGGAGACCTGTGAAAAGAGCCCATTCCAGAGTAGGTTTGCTGGCTCCATGCTGGGGCAGTCTGTTCCTGAAGAACTGCACCCTCTGGGAAGGATTCACTTTGGAGAAATTTCTGGAGATCTGTCTTTCATGGGAGTGACCCCATACTGAACAAGGGAAGACTGTGAGGAGTTTTCCCCATGAGGAGAAAGGAGCAGCAGAAACAACTGTGATGGAATGACTGCAATCCCCACTCCTCATCACACTGTGCTGCTCAGGGAAAGAAAGTAGGGAATCAGGAAGAGAATTAAGTCCAGAAAGAAGGGAGGGGTGGGAAGATGTTTTTGAGATTTGTTTTTACTTCTAGTTTTCCTGCTCTGATTTAATTGTTAATGAATTCAATTCATTTCGCCAAGATGAGTCTGTTTTGCTCGTGATGGTAATGGGTGAATAATCTCTCCCTGCCCTTACCTCGACCCAAGAGTCTTTTGTGATATTTTCTCTCCCTTGTCCACTTGAAAAGGGCAGTGATAGAGCAACCCTAGTGGGCACCAGGCATCGAGCCAACATCAAACCACCACACAACTACTTGAGCCCACCACCACTGAAATGCTAACTAATCAACATAAAGATAGTTCCTGGGGATTTATGAGTCCACTATTAATTGTGATTGGAAAAAACTGGTGACTCTTTCCTCCATCTATATTTATTTATAATTCCACTTAGATTTGTGTAATTTATGGAAGCTGTCAGTCAAAACATTTAACTAGCAGCCCCAGAGATCTGCACCTTTTAGGAACATGCAGCAATACTCTACATACTCTACAGGTTCCTGTTCTGGCAGAAATTTGCTACGAGGGCCTGAATTAACAGCCAGTAACATGCAACTCTCTTCTTTGCCTAATGCATTACAAAGGGTTACATCTTTCCTCTTCCTATGGGTAAAACCAAAACAATTAAAATTAGTAGACTTCTCTGTCTACTGTCTATTCAATACATTCCTTGGAATTTTTATATTGACTTTTGCCCCTGAAAATCTTTGTTACGATCTTCTATTTACTGTCAGACCATTCTTTCCCCAAACACTCCATTAAGTACCAACTTGTGAAAATCTATTCAGCTTGTATTGTTAAAGGCCAAAGACCATCTAAAAAGATGAATGGAAAATAACTGTAACTCATAATACATATTGGTACAATACTTATCAGAACAGGTGCAGAAGACAAAAAAATTCCAACAGGAAGCAAGAGGTCCTTATGTAGCAAAATCCAATAGAAAAGAGCAATCAGCTTTCTACCAAATGCAAACCCAAACAGAGACAAACATGGCTACCCTCACCTAGCTAGGCTTAAGAAACATATCCAGATATATGAAAAACACAGAGCTAGAACAATCCCACTGGAAAAGAGCCTGGAGGAAAGATACTGCATCTTCTTGTTATAGATTCCATTTGATCTATTCTTTCAGTGGCTTTGAATTTCCTGCCCTGCTCCTGCATAATTACCCATTCATTGAAATGGAGTAAAAAATGTATTATATTATTTGATAATTCACGGTATGAATAGTAATTTGCATAATAGGCCCCTAAAACACTAAATGGCCTTGTAATGGAAATTATATAGATCAAAGTATATCTCTAAAACCTACATAGGGTTATGCCTATTTTTGTATAATACAAGGTTTAGCATACATACACACTGCAGTCACAGAGGTGATGGCTGTATAGCATAACGATGGGCTCCTACAGCATTCCAGGCATCACTGATTAGTTTGCCTCAGACCTGTGACTGGATTATGGGAACCCTGAATAGTGACTTTCTAGACTTTTCCCTCAAGGGAGCTTTATTCCAATTAAAGTCAGGTAGATATCAACAGAAAACAGTGTTTCAGGTAACTGAAATTTTCCATTGAAAAATTACTACTTTCAGAATTTTTTTCCCCCAAAATTATTTCAGATTAGACCTGTTGCCATGCTGAGCAATGGGAGTTGCACTAGACAACATCCATTCTGTACTGCCATTTAGATGGCATACTTCTGCCAGAGGCATTGCACCTTCCCCTTTAGTGAAGAGAGACAGTACATCTTGGCACTCCCTTGGTCACTGAGCTGACAGAAGATGAAATACAACTCTGGACTGCTGAAGAGAATAAGAGCAAGAAAACAAACAAAAACATACGGTTCAGTGGCATTAGAGGCTCCAGATAGCTCCACTGGATATTCTAGTTTTGACCCTCAAATCCCTCAGTTTTTTCTCTGTGTCATTGAAAAAAAAAAAAAGTGCTTATTCAAAGGTCCATGTTGTACTCTAAAGATGCTTCGAAGTGAATGGTTTTGCCAACACCACATAATGACTGACATGACTAAAGACCCTGCACTGGGCAAGACACTGCCCAGAAATGAAGCCTTTCACATCCAGTACACCACAATGTCATTTTTGAAACCCAGTAATCCTAAATTCTAGGACAACTCTGAGAATTCAGTCCTACCTATCATAATTTCATTCTGCCTCACAGGTAGATAAACCTTGCAGACCACAATAGACATTGTTGCTGTTGGGCAATTGCTGCTTGTGTCTTCTTTGCTGGTGAGCCCTCCTTGCTTTGTTACCTTGAACTACATCAGAATATTTCATGCATCCTTATTTATGCCAGTCATGAAACACTGACTTTTTTTTTGATAATTTAGGGGATGAGCACTCTGCATTATACACCATCGACACTGTAATCTTTATATCGATTCCGCAAGAGATTACTCTGTGTGTATATATTTATATATACATGTATACACACAAAATATCTGCCAGAAAAAAATATTTTGATACCATCATTGTGAGTAAGTTAATGATGGATCTGACAGGCTGACAAGTAAACATGACCTCTGGTTTACCAGTTCACGGTATGAAACACATTAAAAAGCATTTGTTTAATAAGGTCAGCTTAAGCAGATGGATAATTAGTTTCTTATTGTGGTATAACATTAATTCACCTAGTTTGCCTGTTTAATTTATGCTTTTTACTAACTTTGGTTTTGCTAACAAGCAAAATACACATAATAGGAAACTTGCATATTCAAGCTTTTCTACCTTCATAACTCAGTTTTAGGTTTAAAGGGTCACACGGAAGGTAGAGGTTTGAATCTGTGAATTATTTAATGTAGTCCCTATAATAAAATCCCTATTCCTTATAGGACACTTTTGGCTCCAGATATAGCCTGAAAGCCATCTGACCATTCCTCACAATTTTTGAGAGGTGACTTTAACTACATCTCCACAGAAGCCTGCCTTTCTCACGGGTTGGTCTCCTCTCAAAGCTGAACGGAGCCAGCTGCCTCAGGTGCTCCCGTCCAATTCGTCTTTGTTTGAACTCATCATAAGAAACTTCCTGTCAAATCTTCATCCCAGAGCTACCTACCGCCAGGATCTGCACTTTCAGGCTTTCAAGCCTCATTCAGCAAACCACTGTAACCAGCAAGAGCTCCTTGGTGGCCCCTTTGATTTTTGGCAGTTCCAGCATTTTGCTACCTCACCTACATGGTTATTGAGAGATGACTCACTTGAAACTATTGCCTCGCTATTCTGCTTGCATTTGGGTTTTCTCTCCCCAATAGCCCATATTTGACTCAGTATCTGCATTTAAACAAGATAGAGATATACAGCAACTGTGTCATGGTTTACAAATAAAATTATTACTTAGAGCAATCCTGCATCTATGAGAGCTGCTAAAAAACTTCCACCGGAGCAGGAGTCTTAATAAATAAAAAGCTGCTATCCTGCGACCCTGCTTGGTTTTATTAGTTCTTTTCCACACTAGAGGAGTATGAGATGACACAGGAGTTCCTGCAAGTATGACACCACCATCTATTCCTTCACTCCTTTAGTCCCATGGTGGTAAGAGCAAAGTAGAGGGGATGAACCCAAGAGTTTACCACTGCTGCAATTCCGCCCCACAGGAGACTCCCATTTCATGTCAGAAAATTAAAGGTACAAGATGAGGGCAAGTTACTGTGTGTCTTGTTTTTTAAAACTCAGATGATTGGGCATTTGTTTTTGTCCTTAAAAGAAAGTAGCCAGATTAAAAATCATGTAAATAAAGCTGAGATTCAGATAACCATCATGAATCCTATTAAGACAGCCTGCTATGTAGTTCAATTGTTGGTTTCAGCTTCCTGCTAACAGGACTGTACACACTGAGGGTCTCCAAGTCACTGCAGGAAAGGAGACAGAACACCTACAAAAAGGAGGCAGAAAGTGTTCCTTCATATCCTTCATTGGTTTCAATGTCAGCTCTCAGGGAGGGGACCCCTCAAGTCATTCAATTCCCTGGTCTTCATCAAAGACTGAGTATTTGTATGAAATAATTTAATGATTAGACTTCTGGTTAAATTTTTCAAAGAGTGATTATGTTAATTACTTCGGGAAGTTAATTTCCCTGCATAATTAATGTCCCATTGAAATCCATAATGCAGCTGTTTAAGAAATATTGGACTATATCCGCCAAAATCTTCCAAACTCGTGCAGTTTCTTGCTTTCTAATCTAATAGAGTTTTAATTAGGTCTCAGTGAATACGTGTAATAGAAGTAGTGAAAATTAATGCAAAGTTAGTCTTTTTTCTTTTTCCGTGTTGTAAATTATGAATGGGTGCTCATCGCAAATTCAGCCACTCAGTCAGCTTGCAAGCAATTACAAACAATTCTCACCATGTAGCATGATAGCACAGAACTGCATCAAATAAATTATTTAAAAATCTGAAAATTTTTATTGTCACTGAGAGTGAAGCAAGATATCTTCTGATAGCAACACCTCAGAAACAGAGTTATTAGGATTTCTCACTGGATGCTTCCCATACTTTTGTGAAATCTAAGGGAAGTGCTTCGTATTAAAATTTCGCTCTTGAAAAGAAAAGAATCCTGTTAATGGTGTTTTGGTAAATGTGTCATATATATGAAGCAAGCAACAAGGCTGGCAAAGTAAATCGAATACATGTCCTCTGACAGGATTCTTCATTGCTGGGATTTGAGAACCTAAATCAGAAATCTATGTCCTGATGGCTTTAATAGGCTTACATGTTATAATGACCTTATAATGGAAAATGTGTGGCTGCTTTCCCCTCTCAGTGAGGGTACCTGACACAAATGTCATTACAGCCTCAGGCGTTGCTAGCGTGCAGCAGAACCCGTGTCACAGAGATTTCTCATCTCACATTCATTACAGAGATAACCTGAAGAAGACTCAGTGCTACCACCAATACAAAATCAGGTCAGCTAAGACTTGATATAGCTGACTTTTGAAATCCTCCACCACCCCCTATTTGTGTAAAAGGGTTTTTTATGACCCAATCTTTGAAGCTCTAAATCACCAGTCCGTGGATTGCTTTTGTGCAATCTGCTACCACTGAGAACAGTTTAGCTTTGCCATCTTTGGCATTGAGACATATGCAGGCCATCACATAGCTTCTTAGCTTCCTTTCCTTCACAGGCAGCTCCCTTTTGTCTCCTCAGAGGTCATGAGCTTGAGGTCCCTGTCATTCTGGTTCCTCTCTGCATAACCTATCCAGAACCTGTCACCTTTCTCAACATCCCTTTCTAATTGGGAACCCAGATTTGGACAGTCTTCAGGTACGGCCTCAACAGTACTAGAAAAAGGCAAACAATAAATTCTCTGGGTCTCCTCGCCATACTTCTCCTTACACAGACCAGCAGGTTTTATTTGCATTGAGAAAGCACTCCTGACTTAGAACTGAGTTTGACACTTCTGAATCAGTAGTGACTGTGAAAGATTGTGGTGAAAATCTTGTTTGGTGGGAATCAGAAAATTTAATTATTTTGGGCTTCTGAATACTGGGTTAGAGAGCTCTGGTTCTCAGTAATTTATACCCCTGCTTCATCAAATATTTACCAGTATGATTTTATATTACTGCCCAAAGTTATTTCTTTTTGTCTCAGGATTAGCTTTATTCAATCTTGAAAATACAGCTAACTACCAGCAGAAATTTAGGAAGAGTTTGTTAGCTATTGATACTGTAGGTTTGGGTTTTTTACTTTCCCTGCTCTGATCCTTTAAATTCAAGATGACAACTTCTGCCTCATTACATCAGGCAGATCCATTACCTTATGTCACAGAGAAGACATAAGCATTACTTTCACACAGTTTTTACACTGGATCTTTGTTCATTTCTTTCCCCATCTCTCTCTTTTGCAATTTTCTAAACTGAGCATCACTTTGT
This sequence comes from Brachypodius melanocephalos, assembly GCA_013398615.1. Classification (NCBI taxonomy): domain Eukaryota; kingdom Metazoa; phylum Chordata; class Aves; order Passeriformes; family Pycnonotidae; genus Brachypodius; species Brachypodius melanocephalos. Next base: position 21,342,126 of record VZSR01001479.1, on the reverse strand, counting down.
CCAAAAACACATTATCGCAGTGTAGGCAGAGAAATAAGACAGCCGTTTCTGAGCTCAGACCTGCAGCTGTTTCTACAGATCAAACAGAGTCATTAGTCAAACTTGGATGGGTGCATTAGAAGAAAAAGCATTTAAATGTTGCCAGCTACACACCTTTTTTCTTCGTCTCTAAACCATATTTTCCTCCCTTTCTTACAGAATATTTATCTTCCTTTTTCTTGTCTATAAGAGTATCTTCTCACATTCCTTGCCATAACCCATTATAACAAAAATATTTCTGCATTTTTCTGCTCAGCATTGACTGACTGCTGTCACACCCAGATCAATGGTACTTCCTACTCTTTAGAGGAATATAGGTAGAGCACAGGCTCAGGGGACGGTATCACAGATATTAAAACATCCAGCTGTTTTAATGCGACTATCCAGACCTCTTTCTTATTTCCATGAAAAGAAATAACCTAGGTTTTTGTCCTCCCCAGAACTGAAATTTGGGTGGAGGAATATTCATCAAGCTTTCAAAATAAACTCTCCACTGTGATCTTTGACATCTCACAAGAATCTCTGCTCCAGAGGCTGAAGACCTGCACAGCTACAGCCTGTGATGCCAGAGGTTAATATATCCCCTCCCAGTAAAGTATATATGTGTGCTCACACATGAGCAAGCAAACACCCTCTGCGTGGGGCACAGCACGTGTGAGCATCTGTATGTTACTGATATTTCTGTTGCTTCCGTGGTAGAAAATTATACACCTAGAGCAGAGCTCATTTTCTACTTCCATAAGCAGTACAATAGATCACCTCATTATTCTGCCACAAATTGAGTATAGTTTTCACTGTGATTCCTCAAAATGCAGACAGCCTCTTTCAGTCACAAATGAAACAGCACACAATGCCTGCCAGAGCCAATACTCCCACGTACCAGCGTAATGCTTTAGTAAGTTGAAGAAAGAAGCTTGCCAGCCTTTCGTGCCTGTCATTAAGCTAAATGAAAAGTACAGAGATACTTGCTTAGCAGGTTGTTGATCTTTGAATACCAAATGCTTTCTGCTTCTAAAAATCTCTTTTTTTGTTTCCTCACTAGAAGCACAGGTGGACATTTGGCAGCTTCTCCTTTGGATGTGCTGCATTTCAAGTTTCTGCTCACTCTGCCTCTGCTGTCCCATGGCACAGAAAGCCAGAAGCTTAGACAAAAACTTCCTCAGCCACACTGAGCTGCCCCTGTGTTGCTGCTGGGAAGTCCAATAAAGCTTCTGAGCAGGCTAAAGCAAGGCTACCTGGCTATAATGCAGCACGTTTTTAGTGCTGGGTCTTGCTGGAGGAAGAGCTACAGCAGCATGCTGGAAACAACCAGCTGGCTGGTGCACACACAGCATGCACATCTAGCTCTAGATGCTCTATTGTCAGGGTCCCAGGATACTTCAAATTATGTCAAATGTTGAACTGGCACTCATCTGGCTTCCAGAGTAGGAAGGTGAAAATGGCTTCTCTGCTCCATATATTTGCATACAGCACAGCAGAAAACCTGGTCCTGGTTTTGGGTTGTTTTCAAATGCCGTCCTTCCTGATCCAGCAACCTCTGGCTCCTACATCCAGCTTGAAATATCCTGTTAATCCTAACTTCTCTCTGCTTTCACTCCTTGAAAGAGATGACCTCACATCATCCAAAAACCCCTCTTTGTGGGAAGGCTTCAAGGCTGTCCTGTGCATCAGGAGAAGATGGGGATGAGCCAAACAGGACAGCAACAGTGGGCAGCTGCAGGAAGCCAGTCATTAGTCCTCTGTGAGGAGGGAGAAGAAAGAGAAGGCCATATTTTAGTGCTGTGTATTATGTCTAAGGAGGAGGTGGAGGGCACACAAAATAACCCTGTCCATTGGCTCTAGAAGAGTGCCTTGGCAGGAGGTGTGGAGGACAGCCCCAGAAGTGCACTGTGCACCTTTCCCATGGAGAACTATTTAATGTCATCTCCCCAGCAGTAGTGTCATGCTCCTTTCCCAGTTCCCACCTGCCCAGCTCACTGCCGCCATCCCACCCCCACACCTCAGTCCTGTATTTGCTGGCTGCATCTTTATAAATAAATAGCATCATTGCAAGACCTTGGCATGAACTGGCTGCTTCTCTAAGCCAGAATCTGTAACTGTATTTGCAAGTCTGTTTAATTGCTAATAATCCAGCTGCAATTTCTGATGATAAGAAGGAAACAATAACTGTTCTTATTGCCAGCTTTGTGACTGAAATGTTCACAGTTTTACTTTCAAATGCAGGAAAAAAATATGTCCAGGCTTTCAAGGGCCAAGTCAGACTGCAAGAGATCTCGTTTTGGAGTAGAATTATTCCAGTGGATTAGGTGAGCAGAACTCAGGTTCCAGAGGTTAATATTTTAGAAATGGCTACCCGTGGCAAATCACCTGCGTTGATGACATAAAACATAAAATAGCATATCTAGCATCTAGGGGTGGCCAGCTTTATTCTATCCACTGCTATTTCTTCTTCTTTACCCACCACTCAGATATTCCCTTCCAAAGCTTTTCCACCTCCTTTTCGAAATATTCCCAATGCAAAAAAAGTGGTAATTTTTTTTTCTTCTAATTCACTAAAAATATATGGTACATCAAAGCCTTACTTTTGTTGCAATCATATTTTCATATGTAGAGCAACACGTGGCTTTATACATAGATACAGACAGAAAGAGAGACACCTCACTCTCCCCCTCTCCTCATATTCAATTCTCACTCATACATGCTCAGTGGAATACAGCACATTTCAAGGTATTGTAACATAGCTCTTCTATCTCTTTATAGTAGCACATTCTTTTCATTTAGTATTATTACCTCTAGAGGCTGTAAATAAAATACATCATGTATAAGTCAGTAAGAGACAACAAAATGAAAATATGTAAATAAATCAGGAAAATATGTAAATACAACAGGACCATTTATTTATTGCCAGAACTTGCCAGCTGCTGAAAATAACCTGTTGCCCCTTCAAGCTGGCTGACTTGACAGTAATCTAGAAAAAAGATTCAGGTGCCAAGCGGTTCACTGTATGATTGAATATTTATTACAATGGGCATATTATCACCTAGGCAAATGAAAAATACCTCTGGCATGTGGCAGTGAGAAGCAGCCAGACCAGCTAAGAAAGTCTTTAATTTAGAGCTAAGGACTCCTAGATAGAATTTTAAATGGACTTCAATTAAGGTACTCTAGCCAGGAAGGTCCATTGTAAGTGGGTTTTTTATTAATCCTGATGGCGTGAGTAGTTCAGTATTTCACTGTGAGTTTCACAAGTGTTACATAAAGGAATTATTGATTACGACTGCTAAAAGTCACCTAACGTAATTATCTTAGTGCTTCCTTTCAGGATACCTCAGACCTCATCTAAAGATTCCCTCATTAAAACTGGATAATGTGTGGCAGGATTTCTTATGTCTACTTTTTCTCCATGTGGAATTTTCCAAGAGTCTTTTACACTCGTGTCACCTTCTGCCTTCTGAGTCTATTGCTCTGTAGCTGTATTCTGAGCATTTATCCTTTACATCTCATGATTCTTGTTCCTTGAGATGTTTCAGGCTGATCTGACTCTGGCTGTGCTGAAGCACACCACTGGTGCCTGGCACATTTCCTGAGCCTACTGAGGGCAACCACAGAACTTCATAGCAGAGCCACCCACAACCTAAGGTGGAGAGAGGGGAAACCAGAGCCTACAAGAAGCTATCTGCTTACACAAGATCCTTTTCCTTGGTGTTAGGTTTCTCCCTAAGTATTTTTGACTCCTTTGGGTATGACAGTTTTTGATTAACATGGAAAGTTCTCCAGACCATTTTGATTTAATTATCTGTGGTTCTTGTATTTTCTTATATTACTACTACCTCAAGGAGACCCTTGTACAGGCAATGCTGCACAATACGGCTTTGCTAAGACCTTGAAAGTTCTTAAGTCAAGCACTTTGGTGAGCTGTCTAGCATCAGTGTTCTGGAATCCATACAACCACTTAAATTCCCTCCTTTAGGGTGGCATTGCTGAGAACCCAGTATTTCTTGAGCTGCAGAATTGTCACTGAAGTGCTTCTAAAGTGATCAAGGAGGCTGATTGTGAGAGCCGTTTTGCTTGCTCATGCTTATTCTCCTTACACTCTTTCTAGTTCTGTCACATTTCACTCCACATAGACACGTATGGCACATGTCTGCTGAGTTCTTCTAAGAACTAAGCACTTGCATAAATTCCCATTTCAAAATGATGTGTACTCGCAGAAACAACTCCATATCTAGGGCAATTTTTGAGTGAAGATGGCTCAGCATGCTACAAATTACACTTCCCATTGCTTGCACAGCTCCTTTCTGCTGCAGGGGAAATCATTTCCTAGGAAGACAGGAGATGTACCAGCATCGCCTTCCCTCAGGGTGACGCACAAGAAACAAACACTGCTGGCTGCTGCTCTGAGCTCTACATGCTCTCTAGGGGTTATACATGCTGTGGGAAAATACAGCCTTCTCAGCTGCAGTTTAAGAGGAACTAACAGCATCTGAAATAAAAACAAAATAATAATCTGTAATAATAATAACAATCATTAAAAATAGGCTAGGCTGCTGCGACCTAAAAAAATTGGTCCCAATTCCCAGCTGCAGTCATATCAAGTTGAGAAAAACACAGGTCCAAGAACAGGACACAATAAGTAATCTCAGCCCTTGAAAACTGTTGATTCAGGATATAAATTAGTGTGCTCTTAAATAGAAAAAAAATACCACTTTTTTTGGTACCAGTCCTTAGAGGCTTGGGCCCTAAGTTCCTGTTTGAATATTTCCTAACCTCCTTTCTTGTCTCTGCATATATAACCAACCTCTAAATTTATCAGTAGATTGAGTACTGAAATAGGCAATTTTGTGGCTAATTTACAGGAGTTAGAAAGGTTTCCATCTGCTCAGTCTTCCTCCTTAACCTGACCCAGCATTTGCATACTGTCTTGTCTGCACCTGGTTAGTTTAATTTGAGCTAAAAACACACTTTTTGTCTTACCCTGTAAAGAATCACCTTTTCAGTTTCTTCACTGTCTTCTCTTCAGTTCGAAGTCTGCAATTACAGTGTGACAGCTGCATGACTGAGGTTAAGGAAAAGCCAGCAAGTCTGACTCATTGGTGGGAATTTAGAACCTCCTGAAACTAATAAGCAGAGTAGAAGGAACTGGTGCAATTGAAGTGAGAGCTCTGGGGCTTTCTGTTTCCCTCTTAAAAGGAGGAAGAGTGGGAGGTCAGGCAGAAAAATGAATTTTAAGATCCCTGGATAAGATTATTTGATAGATGATTTGCTACTACGCTGTAACTGCAAAGGTTCTGCTGCCTTTAGCACTCTGAAAATAGAGATCGTGAGGCTGAAAGATAAAAGGCGGAGTGTTCCAGGGGAGAAATGACAAAGAATGGGGCAAACACAGATAAAACAGAAATTAGTTTTGTGGTTCACATTACATACCTTTCATTACAAAGTTTATTTCTGTGTTATATGTTCTGACACCTTTGTGGTTAATACATTGCTTAGAGAACTGTTATTTCTTTACAATTATCTTGAAACTATAGGTAGGGAATCCAGTACTAATCCACAATTATTCAAATTGTGCCTGAAGAAACTGGTGCTAAAGTCTTCCTTTTCCACCAAAATGGTTCTACTCCCCACACACAGACAAACAAAAAGCAAAGAGTATTCAAATGGGTTTGAGAAGGCACACTCTCTTCAGCAGAGCCCCCTGCATGGAGACTTTATGAGACAATTATGCTGGCTGTTAAGCACTATGCCATCGAATCTGTAATTATATCATTATCCAGTTGCTAAACAATGTGGATTCTGAGGACTTTCAATGTTTTCTGCCTACTCCTATCTGAACTTGCTTCCTGCCAGATAAAATATCTAAACATGTTATGGAGATGCCTGTTGACTTCTGTGAGGTTTTGACTTTCAATAAAGGCATTTAAACAACTCTTCAAATCCAAGTAAGTCTTATAAGTAGCACATGTAAATCAGATCGATCCACTGTGAACCAAACCTAACACAACACCCCAGCCCCTGAAAAGCCCTTCTCTTTGGCCAGTCATAGTACTGAAGTCTCTGTGAAATTCTCTCACCTTTTCTTTCTACTCTTCTTTCTGAACAGTTCAAAAGGCAAATTCCTTTAGGTGCTGTGCTACCATTATCTCTCCATTAGTGAAAAGTGGTGGTTGTCACAGAAACTACTCAGCTCCCACCTGGCCACAGCAAGAAACAGATTGTGCATCCACTCTGAGCATTGCCTATAGCACCCTTATGGTTTGAGCAGGGACTAAAACTGCCTCTGGGGACAGCATCTAACTTTTGTCATTTGTTCCCTGTAAAGCGTGACCATAATATCTGTGGCTGCAGACCAAAGTGGCCCTGAAAGACAGGTAATGGCATTTTTCCTAATTATCAGGTGCAACTGTCATTCATTTTCTTTCAGTCACTCCTCACGTCACTGAACAAGAATTGATATGGCTAAACCGTGTTTAAATCCAAGTCGAAAAGATGATTTTTGTGAAAATTACTGTTATCCATACCTCATGACAAGCAGATCCATGTTTTGACAAAAGCAGCAGTATGACTTCAAGAAGAATTTCCTTTTCCAAAAATAAAAAAATTTCCTTTTTCACTAGACTTCATAGAGCACGAAACACACAGCAGAGAATGTTTCACTAAACACTGCCATCATTTCAGTTATTTGCTTCTCAGCTGCACCTTATATAATCTAATTTAAAAAGGAAAGAGCTTTTCTTCTTTTGTGGGACCTCTGGTTTTATTACATCCTGGGAGATATAGATGTGTAGAGAGAGGTGACAGCAGTGGCAATGTATAGGTGAACTGCACTAAGAACACTAGGGGATGGCAATGTTGAAATGACCAGTTAGCCTACTCTGCCTTCAGAATTATCCTATTCTAATATTCCACTGTTGTAGATCTCTTGATAAGATATTCACAGGCTGTAGCCTTGCAAGGCAGACTTAGTTTTACTGAGCAGAAGCAACAGGAGGAAGAAATCTGAAACCTGCTTTAGGAGATGTGTAGTGGGTGTCTGGTTTTCATTCTAAGGCTGTCATGACACAAGAAGATGCTGACATTTGTTCTTGTGTGCATGACACAGCACCAAAGATAGGTTACTACAGTCTGTATATAATCTCTTACTGCAAGTAATTATTCTTAGGTGGTAACATCTCTATTCTTTCACTACACCTTGAAAAATGCTCATTTAAATACACTTAATAGAAATGTCATTACTTATTTCCTTTGTCACTTAAAACAAGTTAACCAGATGGCATGAAACAATCTCAGAGCTTCTCAATAAGATATTTACATTTAATTAATATGCAGTAAATACCTCATTAAGTTAAATGCTTATTTGAGATTAATAGTAACCTCTTCTTTTATTATAGTTTCCATTTGCTGTAGCTGGCAGAGCAATAAACTACAGCTCTGTACTCTAACAAACAAAAATTTTTGCATGTCCCAGTTTCAGCTGGGACAGAGCTAATTTTCTTCCTAGTATCTGGTATAGTGCTATGTTTTGGAATCAGGAGGAGAGTAACGTTGATAATGCAGGGATGTTTTAGTCACCCCTGAGCAGCACTTACACACCTTTTCTGCCTCTCACACCATGCCACCAGTGAGTGGGCTGGGGGTGCACAAGATGTTGGGAGGGGACACAGCCAGGACAACTGACCTCCAACTGACCCAAGGGGTATTTCATATCATATGTCAAGATTCTCAGTATATAAAGTAGCAAAAAACTGGTCAGGAGCACTTCTTCAAAATGGGTTGGGCATAGTTTGGCAGGTAGCAAGTGATTGCTTTGTGCAACACTTGTTTTTTATGTTCTAATTCTATTATTATTATTATTATTATTATTATTATTATTATTATTATTATTATTATTATTCCTTCCCTTCCCCCCCCCTCACAATTAAAGTGGCTTCATTTCAACCCACAATTTTTGCTGGGTTTTTTCTTCCATTTCCCTCTCCATCCCATTGGGGTTGGGGTGGTGGTTTAGCAGCTGCGTGCTATTCAGCTGTCTGTCAGGTTTAACCATAGCAAATGTTTATCATCTCTGATCACCTCTGTGGGGAAGAAGATGAGAGTAATTGTGTGGTATTTCTGCAAAGTAGCATAGTAAGAAAATTATTTAAACAAGAAGAAATCCTACCAGTGTCAAGTTAGGTGAGTATGGGAAGTAGCCAACCTCTGCAACAGGAAACCCCATGATCCACAGAGCATCCCAGCATGTTACTCACAAGGAAATGGCTTCTAAAACAGATCCCAAGTCCCATCCACCCTGAGAGAAATGTGGCAGAGAGAAGGAATCCAATGCAAGACATTGAGAGACTGAAACATCAGGAGGTCAAACTTGTCAGTCTTTCACAATTTTGCTGATTTCCTTGGCAGCCACTTGAGAAGCACAAACCTAAGACACATGGATATGTACTCAATTTCCTTTTGGGCTGTCAGAACACCAAGTGCCTCATGGGTATGTGGGGGCTGAAGCAGCTCTGTGCAAATAGCTCCTTTTTAAAAAAAAAATATTATGGTAATTGTTAATTACATTTGCAGATGACACAATATCATTAATAGCATGTTAGATCCCAAGTATAGGGTTGGAAAAATATCTGTTTCACTGCCAAAAGAAAGGCATCAAGGCACTATATTATTGATATATTTAATTATAACATGCTTGTATAGTATTCACACTGTTAGTAACCTCCCTAACTTTCTTTCTTTCATTCAAGGCTTCAATATTTTAATAAGATAAAGTCTTAGAATCCTTTTAAATTATTAAACCTGAATTAAAGCTACTGTCTTGAACATTTTTAAAATATAGCATAAAAAACCTGCAGGTTTTCTTTCAAAAACCATTACAAAAAAAAACCCAAACGAACTCAAAACCACTTTCTAAACATTGTAATGATGTTCATCTAAAGCAATTACAGCTTCAATTAAATGCAATTTCATTTGAGAAATGTTCATGCTTGGAAAAAAAACTTCCTTTTATTTAAAAAACCCCAAACATCCAAGTACCTTCCGAACAAAACTAAGCACTTGTGATTATCCACTTGAATGCTGGTAATGGAAAAATTGAAATTTGACCCTTCCTCTACCACACATCAATGTTAATATAATGCAAGTCAGATCTGTACATTTTTTTTTATACGAGTCAAAATAAACAGGATCTTTAGGATAAGTTTCCCATTCTCCATTAAGCTGACAGCATGGAGTCTGAAGATAAATTAATGGAAATGAGCGCTTGTTATACAGCCAACAAATGCATCTAGTATGCCCAAAGCAAGATAATTATCATTGAAAGAGACCTCTGCAACCTGAACTTAAAGGCCATCAAGTTGTGAGGAATGAAAGCAACTTGTAATGATGAGAATATAATCTACCACTTCTTCTTCTGCACATAGCCCACCTTCCAGGCAAACAAGTTAACCTATCTCAGGTATGAGCATCTTCATGATGAAATTTTATTATTAATTCACTGCTGTTTCTGTTGAACACCTTTGAAGTGTCCATTGTATTTTTTAAAATCCAGTGATAGAGGCAAAAGGCCATGTCTAAAATCCTTTATATTTTCCTAAGTAATATCCCTCATTCACCACAAGCCTTGGGTCAGACTTGAAGGTTTTCCAAATTATCTCTTCTCCATTGAATGAGTAAAACCTTTTAGACTCCTGGATCTGATATATTTCAATTATCATGGCAAAGGCCATTGCTACATGCACTCAGAAAGGCAAGAAATACCATGCTGTAGTAGCCTTGTATCTTGTCACCGTCAGTGACATCCACTTGTAGTTCAGAGGAACAGGAAAATATTTTACGGTTAAGATAAAATATGAGAACAGTACACCAAGAAACAGATTTTCTCATGTGGCCAGCCCAACCCTTACAAAAACATTGGATCACTCAGGCAGGTCTTTTACTAGACATCTGTTTGAAAATTAATGAAGAATAGTTCCTGATGTAGGTCTACTGGCTAACATTTTGACATTCTCACAAGCATGGCAAATGACAAAGTATTTTGATAGGTACATATCTTTTTTTTTTTTTTTCACATATTCACTCAGCTTTGGGTATTACATATTTTCTGCTAAATCTCTGTTCTGCAGGACTGATTCATATCTAGTGTGAATCAATATGGCTTGAAGGAGGTCAGTGTAGCTGTGCTAATTTACACTGGTCTTCAATCTGGAGCATTGATTTTATATTAATATACTATATTTCTATACTATAGAAATACAGTTTTCAGCTTGGCATAGTACTGTAGTTTGCATTTCTTCAAGGAACAAGATTAAGATGTGATTCATATTTTGAGTGATTTTCATATCTAACTCCTATGAGCATTCATCCCTTGCACAGGGATTCCTGCAGATCTTCAAAAGCACCAACAGCACCAGAGTATCACCCAACAAGACAGCTGACCAGAATCATCTGTAGAGAAGTCTGACACTGGGTATTTATAAATCTTGTTGCTTAATTTTAAAACCAACTAAATAATCCTAAGATTAAAAAAATATAT
>VZSR01001479.1:21296426-21331462 GCA_013398615.1 Brachypodius melanocephalos | reverse complement strand
AAGGCATCAAAGAAAAGTATTGTTCTTCCCTTCCCCCATAATCATAGACATCTTTGGGGTCAGTCAGCTCCCCTGCCTTCCAATGACTGAATATCCAGGCATCTGATTCACAAGCTGCATCAGCAGATGGAAATCCCAGCTCCTACCAACAGGCAAACTCATGAGCCAGGCCAGCCCCATCACAGTCACTTTGAGGATGGAGGAGCCATCCTGATTAAAAAGACAGGGTCTGGCTCACAAGTCAGAAGGACCAGAGCAATTAACACCCTGTCCAATGAGCCATTTGGTCATAAGGACATCCCAAGCGGCAGAGAAGTCCAGAGTACGAACACAATAAGCCAGAAAGATTGGATACACTTGTCCAATGTCCCTGCCAGGCAATGAGCAAAGATGGTTAGAGAAAGAGCAGGAAAATGGAAAACAAAACAACAAAAACCCTAGGAAGTATTGTTACTGACAGCATCTCCTCTGAGTCTGGAAGGAAATGACAGGCCTTTGCAAAAGGTTTCAATTCATCAAAACACCATTTTTGACAAAAGAAAGTTCTGTGAGAAAATCATCTTTGAGTTCAAAGTTTTATATCTGTGTTACAAGTAGCAGAAAACTACATCCATACTTTGTTCTTAATGCAGTGCTGAGGAACCTTCTAGGTAGATATAAATGTATTTATCAGCATGTGTTTAAAAATGGATAAAAGCAAAAAGAGGTGCAAATATTCTTCATGGTTTGATTGAAGGGTCATGAAAGATCAGGTAGTTCAAATAGAAACTCAGGATTTCCACAAATCAGAGGATAAATTAGTTCAAAATCCTTCCAAACACTTCAGTGTGCATCCCTTTCCGATGAGCATGTATCTCACAGCTGATAACTTACATGATCATGAAAAACTGTGAAACTGCAGAGACCAGATACCAGAGACAAGGAATCATAATCAATTCATGTCTTAAGAAGCACAGACTAAAAAAATCCCAACAAATCAATATGGAATTTCACAGCAAGGAAGAGTTGGGACTGAGTAGGACAGATATGTACGAGTAGCTAAATTTATACTATTGATTCTTGCCTAGAGAAAGAAGAATCATAGACAAGCTGCACTTTGGACTTGATATAATAAGGAAAGTTGTAAGAAAGCACAAGGTCCTAACCAGTTAGTAGAGCAGGCATGCTTGAAAAGTTTCCCTTGTGCATTTGAGCTGTGTCTGAAGGAGTTTCATGCTAAGGCATCATTTTTGAAGTATTTTCTGTCTGAAAAAGTAGAGTTGAACGCAATAAACCAGGTTAAAGTCTCAGTAGATCTATAATCACACTGCAGTCCATATACTCCCTTCAACCCCAAGGTTTCAAATCGTCTGAGAGGTCAAATAACTTGTGGCCCAAATTTTCAGAAATAACCAAAGCTCACTTCTGGATTTACACTTGAAATAGTTCACTAGGGCCTGATGTGAGACTTACTGCAACTCAAGTTTACTTGGAGTCCCTCAAGAATGAAAACTCAAAGAACCTGGACATGAAAAATTCATTAATTAATTATGCAAGAAACAAACCTAAAGAATGCAAAAGCAAGAATTAACCCTTTGTGCCACCCTTACTAGCTAAGAACCAGATTTTCAGCATAGCTTCCCTTTATTCAGTGTCTTTGTCTCAATGGAAAGCACCCCAGGCTTTCATTAGCCCTCTGTACAACAAAAGACTGCTATGGCTGAGGCTGTGCAGTCCATGCAGTTAATAATAAAATGGAATGTACATGTATTTCCAGGACTGCAGATTTTAATGCCTTGAGGCTCAGGCCCACCCAAGCACTTCAGTCTCCCAGTTAATCTCTTCATGGAATAGCTAATTTCCAAAATGTTTTCACTTAAGGACAGCATTCATAGCAATAAGAATAGAGATGATCAACAATTTAGTACTTGGCTTGCAGCTTTGGTCATTGGAGATCGTATTTTCCTTGACAATATTTTAAAGATGTGTTTTCAAAGTGAATAATTTTAGCCATATTTTCTCTCAAGTCTTACTGATGACCTACATTACATAAATACTTTCATATATATATATATATATATAGTTGTATAAAAATAAGTTATATAAATACCTCACAGAATGAAATTTCTCTTACCATTTTCTGAGGATCCAACTTTAGCTGGGACAACTGGGTATGTCAATGAACTTAGAAGTGGTGAAGCTCAGCAGACTCAGCGACCAGACTGCAAAGATGGCTCAAGGGATTTGCTTGCTCAGCTCTCATCCTGATGCAACAGCTTCCTTCAGGAGTGTTCTTCTCATGTCATGTTAAAGTAGTACAAGAACTTCCTTACTTTCTACAGGACAGTAACAGACACAAAAGGCCAGCAATAAAACCAAGAAATAACAGCCCTGGCCTTCCCTGCATTCCTCTCTGCCTAGGCTATCACCAACAGAGAGGGGAGATCTGGAGAAAAGTTCCCTCCAGGCTGTTCAGGCTACATTCAAGGACATTTAAGGTGATGGTACAAAATAACTCTGCACCGGAGGGCTTCTTCCAGAGATCTGGTTGGCATAAGCACTTATTTTTTTACTTCTTTTCCTTTATATCTTTCACCGTGATTGAACACATATTCATAAAAACCAGTGGGACTACTCGAGTTCATACCTACTGAAAATTCTGTGTGGGTTGGGCTTGTCTTTTTATCCTAAATTTGTAAAGACTGTAAAATAGAGGTCTCCAGGGCCAAGGCACCTGGATGTTAAACACACAGTAATGTGTGTTCACATAAATTTAAGGATTTCATTCAAACCAAATTTATTATACAAAAACTAGTTAATATATTGATATAGGTAATAGATCCAAATATCAAAAAGAATAGTTATGATGTCATCTTTTCCCCTGCAACTTACAAGCTATAAAATTTCAATCCTGCATTAGCCAGTACTTTTTTAACAGACTTCACACTGCGAACACCAATTGATATTCTTGTCATAATTCTTAAGATGTAAAAGGATCACCTTTAGTTATTTTCAGACTCACCCCAAATACTTGTGGGATTTCTTTCAGTCTATGCTCAGAATAACCCACCAAGATGACCGACATTATTAAATCTTTTAATTTTTACTGTCTCATAGCTTTGTCAAGGCCTAGAACAATGAACTGCAATTGAAGAACACTGGAGCATACAGGGATTCATGCTAAGCCTAAGGAATTGGCTTGGAGTTAAAGATTCAAGAGCCCTTGCATGTGTGGGCACAACACATGTGAAAAGTTTCCAGGGAACGTGTGAACCACATGGGTTTAAACTGTGCCTTGCTATTGCAGAAATCTATGTAGGCACAGTAACGGAGACCTCATAAATAAATATAATAAACAAATAATGTTTATTATTTGTAATAATAGACAAGTAATGTCAAGTTAACACACTATATGTCCACAGATGAGAACCAGACAAATCTGTGACTGAACCTCAGGAGACATGAGATCAGAGTCTTTATGAAGGCAGGTACCATGTTTGAAGTGAACAACTTGTGTAAAGCCACAACTCTTAATTTTTTTTTAATGGGGGTATAATATTCTTCACATTCAGATTTCACATCACATTTTAGCCTCTTAATTGACTGTAATTATCATAGTTACATTCCTGAGGGATTTACTCAGATGGCACCTCAGCTATATTTTGAAGACAATGGATTTGCACGTATAAAACTGAAGGAAAATTAATCCAGTCAAGAAAAATAAAGGCCAGTGAGAGTTTTAATTGCTGATGTAATCAGCAAAAGAAGATAAATAATTAATCAGAAACACAACAGGTGAAAAGGCACAGACAAAAACAAAGCATAAAGGAAGATGAAATGAGAATAACACAACTGTTGGAGGCTGTTGAGCTAGTCGCTATAAACACCATACCTATATTACCTCAGAAGTTCTTCAAGAAAGAACTCCAAGTTGCTGTAACCCCACTCCAGGCACTGACAGCCAGTAGAGACCCATGAAGTTGTACACATCCTTTCCATTCTGAGCAGAACAGACTTTGCTGTGATCTCAGGAAATCATGTTGGTGCTGGACATGGAAAATACAATTTCATTTCATGATAATTAAAAGCATTTAGGAGGTAATGGATGGCCTAGAGGAGGTAAAATGTGATTTAACCTGGAATTTTACCCATAATAGCTATAAACAAAGTGATGAAGTTACGCAGAAAAATACTTCAGCAGCAAGCTCATCAAAAATTAATATTTTATACCAGTCTAATTTCAAAACATCATAGAGGATACTGCTAGGCAATTGTTTGGGGTTTAAGTGATTGCTTTTAAGGACATTTGTTAATTGTCTATAGCTAAACTATGGCACACCTACCTCTACTATTACCATTATTGCTGTTGTTGTTGTTACTTCTGATCTTTTACAGGCAATCTTTCTTTTTGCATGATTACTTTTTTTTAAAAGAAGACTATTTTCCTGAGCTGTTTCTCTTCTCCTGACCATGAGACAAGTGGCCCAGTTTGCATTCAGCAGGAAGAAATGCACCACTACAACTCAAGTAAAAATAATAAAGGTGTTTCATAAGCTGTAATCACTACTTGGATCACTGCAGCAATCTGAGGAGCTTGGACCCCTAATTAAAGTAATCCAGACTCAAATATCTATGTATGGTACAAATGTGTGGTAAAAAGTTGTTTCTTCAAACAGATTTATGAATGAAATTTGCAGAGTATCTGTGATCTACATCAATTAGTTGGGTAAAGTATCCTAATTTTTGAAAGATGAAAGGGTTTTTCTACTTTTTCTGATAAAGTTTTCACGCTTGTTATAAAACACTTAAAGATGAGGGAATGAGAAGAGAGGGAAGGATTGCATAAGTGAGGTTCAGGCTTCAGACTCCCAGGTGACTCAAAAAGCTGAAGAATCCTCTCTTCTCTCATACTCAGAGAATATTTAATTCTGTTGTATGAAGTGCAAGGACTTCATATTGTAACTTGACTTCAGAGACTCTCCTGAGAAGTGATCCCCCTCAAACAACAGAAAACCTAAAGCTGATACTTCAAAACACTGAATAAGGGCCCTAAAAATGTTGCTAAAGAAAAACAAAAGGAGAAAGTGGTCATCATTCAAGTTTTACAGAAAACTGCTGGAGGCACCTGCCTCCTTGGTAGGATCTGGGGCAGGAATTCGAGTAGATGGAGAATGGGATTTAGGACATATTCTGGTCCTCAGTATTTCACTGTCAGATGGAGTAGGCACCTTCCCGCTCAAATATCTAATATGGACAAGATCCCAGCTATACATGCTGGTGGCATTCAAAAGCTTTTAGCTTTCTCTGTGCCCCTGCAGACCTCCCTGCAAGGTACCTCAGATCCTGCAGGTCTGTGACTGGAGACTTTGCTTTCTCACATTCATCACTGATACATTTAAGCCTTGCTTCAGATCTCAGCTTTAGAGTCTAAATCACGGTTTTCAAGCAAATTTGGCACTATAAAGTTAATCTCCCCTGCAAGCAGCTTTTCAGAAAAGGACCTGATGGTCCTGGCAGACAACAAGCTGACCATGTGCCAGTAACGTGTCCTTGCACAGAGGAGGCTGGCTGCATCCTAGACTGCACTGGGATGAGAATTGCCAGCAAGGTGAGGGAGGTGGCCTTTCCTTCCAGGGAGGTGGTCTTTCCTCTTTATTCATCCCTGGTGAGAAAAACCTGGAGCTGTGAGTCCAGTTTTGTACTTCCCACCACATGAAAGAGCCTGTCTCAGGCTTGTAGAGCAACAGTTATCTGTTTCAAAGCAAGCTGCACTTTGCCAACAGGTGATTAAACCTACGTTTTTTCAATTCTAAATAACAAATGTTAAAGAAGGATGAAAAATGGATTATGCTGTTCTGGTAACAGAGGTGTGCTCTTCTCTGAGGCTAGACTTAACAACACTATGGAAAAAAAATGCTTTGCTCAAAAATGTGTAGATACACCCAAAGCACTAAAAACATGCCTCCTAAGGCAGAAAAATACTGCATTAATTTAATGATTTGCCAAGAAATCTGAAAACTGTCCTATCACTGCAAAGGACACAGATTTCCATGAAAATGTCCACAGTTCCAATCTATATGAAATCTATCAGATAAAGTAAATCCTCGATCAGTTATGAGTTCAAAAACATTGAGACATAATAGAAAGTCAAATCTGAATGACCCTGAAGGGAAGTTACTATTATACATTTATCTTGACTCCAGTTACTAGTTCCCATTTTACTGCATCCTGAGTCCAATATTTACCTTTATATATATTACTAGATGTTACAGATATTTATTTAAAAGCAAATTATTTGAATACAAGGCATACTGTGAAATTTTAAGCAATTGAATTGCTACTGACATAAGTCTCTCAGGCACAAATGTAAGTTTAAAAAATATTTTGCATTTTATCTTCTGTCTCTTTTTCATGTCCCTTGCCTAAGATGAATGTGCCAAATCTGTGCAGGAGAGAGTAATAACCTCAAAATCTAATTATGATTTCATAGGTCAAGACATATGTCTACTGAAATATCAAGTTTGCTATTCCCTAAATCAGCTGATAAAGCACAAGCAATAACTTTACTTCCTTATAAGCAATTTTTAGGAAGATCTAAGAGACAGAGTTTGTCTTCTGAAATTTTGAATGCAGTAGTCTAAATTGATGCCAATAGATCATTCATGAACACCTGAGTGAAGCAGATCCAAACAGTCAGGATGCTTTAGGCCTGCTCTAAGTAAGTAATATGATTATCATTAGAAATACCAAAACCAAAGAAATAGTAAAGATCTTTTTAGGTTACTTGCCATTAGAATAGACAGATGCTGGAGTTCAGGATGCCTAAAAACTTGTACAAATAAACCTGCAAACCAATTTAATGCAAATTTTTGGCAAATGGCAAAAAGCATTTGAGCATATCTGAGACACAGAATACAAAATATTTTCTATTCATGTGACAGTCTTACATAATAAATAACAGACAAATAATTTTTGTTGATGACTGTATGAATGTTGCTTTTTAATTAGCAAGCATCATTCAAAGTTGTTTAAAAATAACAAGCTGTTTAAAACATCAAGAAAATAGATTTTTTGGTGATGGGCCCACAGGGCATTTTAACAGTACTGTAATAATACTATCTAGAAACTACTAAATTCATGTATTGTAAAACATCTACAAGGGTTATGAACTACTCTTGTACATAATAATACTCCTATACAATATTTACAACGTGTAAAATGCTGCCATTGCACCCTTCTTTACAGTAATATATTATCAGGAGAGCTAACAAATTGTAGATGACAACCAGTTGATAAACCAGTTGATAAACCAGTTGTCTTCACAAGTATATCAGTATATATATATATAATTTTTTTTTCTTATATATATTGAAAAAGGGAAAATCCCAGTCTATCTGAAAAATGAAGAAGCCAAATGTGGGGTTTTGCCTAAATTGCCTAAACAAATCTGGGTGCCCAAAGAAGGATCACTTCTTTCAAGCACTGAACTCATTAGAAATGTCGGCAGAGGTCCATGAGTAAAGTTACAGAAGTCACAGGTGCAGCAGACACTGCAAGTTTGCTTTATTTTCCTTCCTCTCATCATTCCATGGACAAAAAGGGCATCATTGGAATGCCACAGCCAGCAGTAGCAGCAGTTTCTTTTGTACTGTGCAGGTATAAAGTGATCATAAAGAGCAAAACAGGCTTTAAACCTACACTTACCTTCCTGTCTTAAAACCTCTCCAAGCATTTCACACCAAGTTCAAATAAATGACACTTGCTCTACAACCAAGGCTGATGTTCTGAGGACTTATTTAGCAGCAAAGCACCCAGATATAGTTCCACTGGACTTGATTAACAGGATTAATATTATTACCATGATTAATATTATTGTGCATATTCTGCATTTCAAGCTAAGGCATATTCATATGAGCATTTAAATATGTCTAATATTCTTATGACAGCACTTGTAAAGCACTGAATGCACCAGTTTCAATACAGCTTCCTCATAGAAGATCCTGTGAGCTATGCCAGTGACAACACTTTGGGATATCTGCTATGGCTGTTTTGCTCTGAGCTGCTCCCACTGTGCTCCCACTGAAGCCCTCACAACAACAATATGAATTAATAACAAAATAATAACAAAAATAATAATAGAAATATTAAAAAATAGCACCACTGGCTAAAGTGCAACTGGCCAAGGCTTGTTATCAAAGTCAGACAACTTGAGTAGTTTACCCAGAAGCCCAAATTCCCAGAATAAGTTATTGTAAAGCTTCAGGATACCAAGGCATTCTGTGTTTCTGAGTACAAGTGAGATATGGACAGACTGGGAAGCCCAGTGATCTTTAAGGGACTGGGGAACCTCTCCTGTGAGGAAAGGTTGAGAGAGCTGGGACTGACTGTTCAGCCTGTAGAAGGCTCAGAGGGGATCTCAACACTGTACGCAAATACCTGAAGAAAGGGTCTATAGAAGAGTCAGGCACGTCCCTGTGGTGACCAGAGACAGGATCAGAGGCAGTAGACACAACCAGAAACACAGAAGGCTCCAACAGAACATCAGGAAACATTTTTTTAATTGTGAGGCTGACTGAGGACTCCGCTGTTGGACAGGGTCAGAGCAACTAACATTGTCTACCTGGACTTAGACAAAGTGTCTGACCCTGTCCCACATGACATCCTTGTCTCTAAACTGGGGAGACATGAATTCCATAAATGGACCACTGAGGATAGAGAACTGGCTGGATGGCAGCACAGAAGGAGCTGTGGCCAATGGCTCATTGTCCACATGGAGACCAGTGACAAGAGGTGTCCTTCAGGGGTCGGTACCGGGGCCAGCACTGTTCAATATCTTTGCTGGTCACACGGACAGCGGGATTGAGTGCAGCCTTAGCAAGTTTGCTGCTGACACCAGGCTGTGTGGGGCAGTGGACACACTGGAGGGAAGGAACACCATCCAGAGGGGCTTTGAAAGGCTTGAGAGCTGGCCCTTTCAAACCTGATGGAGTTCAACAAAGTGAAATGCAAGGTCCTACACGTGGCTCATGGCAATCCCAGACACACCTACAGGCTGGGCAGAGAAGTGGTTGAGAGCAGCCCTGTGAGGAGAGACTTGGCAGTGGTGGTTGATGAAGGACTCAACACAAGCCAGCAGTGTGCACTCACCCTTCAGAAAGAGTCCTGGGCTGCACCCAAAGCAGCATGGCCAGCAGGGCAAGGGAGATAATCCTGCCCCACTACTCTGCTCCTGTGAGACCCCACCTGGAGTGCTGCATCCAGATCCGGGGCCCCCAACACAAGAAGGGCATAGAACTGTTGGAACAAGTCCAGACGAGGGCCACAAAGTTGAAAGGGGGACTGGAGCACCTTCTCTGTGAAGATGGGCTGAGAGAGATGGGGCTGCTTGTCCTGGAGAAGAGAAGGTTGCACTGAGAGCTCAGAGCAACTCTCCAGTATCTGAAGGGGCCCTATAGGGAAGCTGGAGGGGGACTCTTCATCCAGAACTGTAGTGACAGGACAAGGAATAACAGGCAGAAATTGAAAGGGGGGATTTAGGTTAGATATTAAGAAGAAATTTTCCACTGTGAGGGTGGTGAGACACTGGAACAAGTTGCCCAAGCAGATGGTGGATGCCCCAAGCCGGGCAGTGTCCAAGGCCAGGCCAGGTAAGACCTTGAGCAACTTGATCTAGTGTGAGGTGTCCCTGCCCATGGCAGGGGGATATGGGACGAGATGATCTTTAAAGACTGTTCCAACCCCTTAACACTCTATGGTTTTATGATTCTATGATAATATGATTAAAACTACTTAGCTCTTGATCTGCTCATCTCTGGGGTCAAAATGGGTGTTCCATATGGTCATTTGAGGAATGATAGGACTGAAACCGCTGGATCCCCTGCTTCCATCCATGGTCAAAGGACTATTCATGGACTGCAAAGACAAAAGGGATCATTACAGTTCTTTCAAAACAGTAACACAGAGAAATGCAGAGGAAAGTCCAGCAAACCAGTCTAATACCAGCAATGAGCCCATGGAAACAAAGTCCTCTGGGAGCCTCTTCTAGCGGGAGAAGATATGGGCAGTGTCTCAAAAGATGCTGGCATAAATGAAATGAAATAAATGAAAAATGTTCTCCTGCATTTATTTAGCACCACTCCATGTTTGTAACATACTTATTTCCTCTTCTGCTTTTCTTATTAGCATCCAATACCACTCTCCACTGAGTCCAAAGATAATGGGAAGGTTATATTAAGGTTAAAATAAGAGGTTTCTCCACGAGAATAAAAGGTGGATGTCTGAACAAGAGAGAAATGGAAATCCAAATACTTCTCCTACTAATTTTTATCAATCCTAACAAGTCATAAGGAAAACTTGTAATCCAGTCTTCCCATTAGAATCTCATTGATCTTTATGCTGTCAGTCAGCATAAACCTAATATTGGGTGCAGCACATCTGCTGAGACAGAGATACAAATTTATAAAGTAGTGACCTCACCTCCTCTTATAATCACTGGAATGAAACAAGCACTTTTTGATTCCATTTCATCTTGAAAAGGACGTCCAAAATAAGTCAGATCAATCTTATCCTAAAAGTACCTGTTTCTTTGACAATGCTTGAAGAAAGCTGATGGCAACCAATGTAGGCAGACACTTACATGCAGACAAATGTCAAGACTGTGATGCTGATTTATTTACAAAGACAGTACTGATCTGACCTGATA
The DNA here is from genome assembly GCA_013398615.1 of Brachypodius melanocephalos. Classification (NCBI taxonomy): domain Eukaryota; kingdom Metazoa; phylum Chordata; class Aves; order Passeriformes; family Pycnonotidae; genus Brachypodius; species Brachypodius melanocephalos. The sequence continues at coordinate 21,320,781 of VZSR01001479.1, read as the reverse complement.
CAAAGGTTGCAGATGAAGCAGATTTTCACTACCATTTGAAATTCTTCTGTTATTTACAATCCTCTATGTCAACATAACTAAGAATCAGGCATCTCAGCAGGAACATGCTCTCCCAAGTTGGCATCCAGAGGGGGAAGAATAGAAAAAAAAGTAGTGTCAGCAGCCCCTGCCTAGCTTAGTCTGCTAGAGGATATTTTAGGTCTGTTAGAGGGGGATGCCACTTGTTTTAGCATTGTTACACTTTCAGTTATGGGGAGATGCTGCAATGCCAGACTCAGAAGATCTCTTGCTAAATCATTAACCGTGTTTCTTGCAGGTACTATGGTCAGTCATCTTTCTTCAACAGCTGCCTCACCCCTTTAGCAGATTCTCAGGAACTGGTGGGACAGTAGCGGGCACTCCTAATCCTGTTATCCAGTAGGATCAGAGACCACAGTGGGAGGAAAGTATTACTGAAAATCATGTGGATAAAAGTTCAGGACCTTTACCATGCCACAATAATTTACACAGTTGCTATAAAGCTGGTAATAAAACAACCCCTCTCATGAAGCAAGCTCTGTTTGCCCCAAACTGTAAATTTTCTTCTTGACTACAATTTCCACAGGAATAAGGGTAATAAGACATGTGAGTTAGAGTATCTCCATAAAATGTATTTGAGGATGCTTTCTTCCTCCCCTTACTTGACTTTTAAGCCTTTCTGGGCACCAATATTCTCAGAGAAAAAAAAAATAGTGTTGGCTCAGAAGAGCTATTTTAGTGCCCTCCAGTAACCAGTATCCTTCACCACATCCCAAAGTTGCACAGCCCTTATGAGCACAGAGAGGATCAATCTGAATTTTTACTGAAAGGCAGTCTGCTGGATCTGCCTGAAAAAAAAAATGTAGTCTGGTCACCAGAATCATTCAGCCATTCTGGGACTGCAGTGAAAACAAAGATATGGCAAAGCAGAAAACACAGAAACAGCCCTTTCAGGTCAACCTACAGACCCCTGCTAAATAAATCAATTTTGAGAATGGAAATCTTTTTTACAAGTTTACCATCGCATATTCAACATGAACACACTTTGAGATATCTTTTTTTTCTCTCCTATATTCAGAACTGCTCCCCACTAGGGACATAATGTCTGAAGTACTCCAAAAGTCACAGATTTATCTAATTATCCTCAATTCGTATGTTTGTTAGAGGCTCACAAAAATCTGTGACATTGAAAGGCATTATGGAAAGATACCATTTCAATAATTAGAGGGATTATAGGAAGAGTATCATAGTGATTTCAAAGGAATAAAGCACAAAATAATGGTGTTGGGATATGGGGGTGGGTAGTTTTTCATTCATCATTTCTCCTTACACAGCAATAACCAGCATAAAATAAATAAATTTAAAAAATCCTTCCCTCCTCTACACATCAATAACACATGTCTCATGAATCATTTTTGCAATGTCTGCTGGTCATGTTTAGTTCTGTAATCACTTCCATTTTATTTTACTTTTTCAAAGCAGGAAACATCTGCTTGTTTCATACATTGGTGTCTATGCATTAAGTCCCCAGGAAAATAAAATTCTAAGCCCCACGAAAATAAACAGAAAAAAATACACTGATTTCTCTGAAGGCCAAAACTTCACATCAGATCTTTGGGCTTCAGCTAAATTTTCAAGGTTGAAAGCCTTCCCCAGACTTGTGAAGATCCAAAACCATAGTCTCCTTCATCCTTAGCCAGTAGCTTTCATATGATTTATGCTAAAAGTGCTCACAGCTGCCTCGATTCAGTTTTTAAGTATTCTCTGTGCAGGTAAATGTGACATGAGCCTGGAATCAAAGACAAATCTGCTTTCACTGCTAGTAACTACTTTTCATCATTTTTAAAGCATCAAAAATCATATATACTCCCCATCCAAAATAAAAAGTATCAGATAATGGCATGCAGAAAAAGACCAGCTCTAGGCAAGAGATTTTGGTTTTGGTGCTAAGTATCTCCCTGGTGTTTGAGTCCGATGTACTGGTTCACATTTTACCTTTACTTGACCTATCCCCATCTGTTCCCTTCTCCCTTTCCTTCCCCTCCTTTATACAGATGTGTAAAAGCAACCCAGTCCTAATGATAAAAAATGTACTGGTTTATGTGTTATGCCAGCGAGCCTGTGTGGCTTCATTGTCCCTCCAAATATGGGCAAGCCACCTTTTTTTTTTATGTGCATTCGTTTTATAAAAGTGATCATTCTGAAAAATAAAGCACACATTATTGCTGTGAGTTAAACCTGTCACAGGATGTATTAAAAGCCCATCTACATGGGAAGGTGCTTTCCTCATGGCACGCAGAAGGGAAATGTTTCTTTTGATTTAGTTAAGAAATCATTTACACATTTGCCCTTGTTTTATATGGTGCTTTTAATGTAAAACAATGTGTTTACTCAGGAGAGTTCTTAATGTTCCCAAATGGTCAGGAAATAAAATTAAATTTTCAAAGATTTTGCCATCTGGTGGTTGCAGATATCACACTTGTGATGCTGAATTTTGGTTGCCAGAGCTAAATGTGCAGAAAGTAATTAAAATTCTTTACTTTGGTCATGCAGGAGATGAGAGAAAAAGGCTCAGTGTGCAATGTGACAGATGTGAGCTCTTGGAAACATGTGAACTTCAAAGCCTATTATGCAGGGAGATATGGCAAGCACTGTGGAGTTACAGAATATTCAGAAAATCTTTTGGATCAGTGCTATAAACATTACGTGCAGAGAAAACCTCACTCTCCTGAGAAAATTTGTTTATACTAGCTATACAACCAAGAAGGCAAAGGATGAAAGAAACATCTCCCCTCAAAGCATGTACACAAAAACTGGAAATCTGACAAACTCACACCTGCAATTTCCCAGGATTCTGCAGAACCAAGGTCTTACTAACCTAGAAAGTAGGACAACCATTTTCAAGGTTTTTTCTTTTCATTACATATCAACATATGTAATGCTGTGTTCTACAGGATGAATATGCTACATTTTGAAATCCAGTTTCAAAATCCCTAGTTCCCTTCCTTCTTGCCCCAAAAGAAAACATTGTGCACGCAGAACTAAAGCCAGTTTAGAGGTGTCCCATTTCCCTCAATTAGGCTACCAGCTTTCTCTATCAGAGCTCTCTAATTCTCACAGTCTTTGAATTCTCCATGATTATCCTTTCATCATAGGACCTAACATTCCCAATCTCTGATGTGTTTGTCACGGCAATATGATTAATTTTTGCATAAAGCACATAAGACCATTATCAACAAAATTTTTTTTTTTTTTTTTTTTTGGAAAGAGAATCACCAGCCTCCCCATCAGCTGTCTTACAAAATTTTTTTCTGACACAAACATTTTTTGGCACTTTCTTGTTCACATGAAGGAGCAGGATAAACTCAATGGATGAAGTTTAAGTGACATTTACTCCAGTGGTCTCTATGGTGGGCTTTACATTTTCACATTACTGTTGCTGTCTGCATAAATATTTTAATTGCATCAGTATTTACATAAGACTACAAGAAGCAGCAGCATCCCTCTTCCCTGAGAGGTACTAGCTCATAGAGAGTACATGACTGACAGCACATAGCAAATGTTACTTTATCCTGTGCCTGTTGATGTGTCTCAGCTCAAGGCCTTAGCATTACTGCACAACCACAAACCACAGACTACAGTGAAAAGGCAAATATCATCCTGAATTTCACACAGACACAGCAAACTGGAGACATTATTTACTTCTGCTAGAGAGGAAAATCACAGGACTTGGTGCTAAGGAACTGAAAGCAAGTACAGTGACAAACAAAGCAAACTGTAGTGAATGGGGGATACAGAAAAAGGGCTGTATATCCATTTCACATCTGGGGTCTGTTGCTCTGTAGCAGCTCCTATGCTGCACATGAATGAACACATTTCTGAAACTGTAAGCCAAAATTAACCAAAAGGAACAACTTTAAAGAATGCCACAGACAGCTTCTGCCTGCTAGCAAGCCTTCACCAGGCTCACTGATACTGGTCTCCTGCAAGACTGTGTTTCAGACAGCCATTCTGCTGCACTGGTGGGAAATTTCAGGTTAATATTGCTCTGAGACACGTGGTCCTATCAGCCAACTCACTCTGAACTTCTGTTCCAAATACATGTGGGGACTGGCTTGTGGGCAGGCCAGGTCTGTTCTGTCCCACTGCACAGAGCTGTCTATGGAGCTTGCATGACTCCCCAAAAGGAGGTGCTTGGAGACTGTACAAGCTTCGGATATTTGCTATCAACAATGATACTGAGGGCTTTCAACTGTGTTGCAAACTCTGAAGCCTTTGTTGACAGACGTGTCTGGGCACTGTGATTCACACATTTCCTTCCAGGGGTAAGGCAGGCATGCTGGGTTCCTCTTCTAAATTTAACACGTGAGGAGAACTTCTACACTGCAGAATGCACACATGCTTTGAGCTCAAAGAATGTCAGGCTGACAATGCAGCTCCTGCTGTTTCATCTTCCTACAATCTTCCCTGGCTAGTTTTGACCATCTGTAATTTTTATTGGAAAAAACCATTAAATTTACTTTATGAAACATATATATACGAAAATCCCTTTTTTTTTCCATTCTATTCTCCTGCCTAATTTTCTCTGGTGGTCCAACTTTGAAGCACTAGTCCTTCAGCTGACAGCCTTTTATTATAGTTACACAGACACTGTAATTTGAAAGGCCAGGAAATTCCTCTTATTCACAGTATAATGTTTGCTGTCATGGAACTATGCATTATTAATATAATAAGAATAGGCAAACATTACACTGCAGGAAAATTGGCACAACATCAGTTAAAGTACACAGTAAAGGTTATCCTTTAGAGAATGTTTAGGCTGGTAAAGGGCACTGGCAGAGTTGAGCTGCCAGACAAGTGCCCTGAGGCCTTTCTGGTTTTCAGTCCAAAACTGACAAGAGCTAAATCCCATTCTCTCATTCCGCCAATCTCCTCAGAAGATGTTGTGGCTGTCCGATGGTTATCACTTACTCTCTGTCTCTCTCTCTTAGCCACTCCTGGGAATAATGTTTAAACTATAATTGAGAAGGAACATTTTCTTCCAGCTGATGGATAACCTTTCTTCTTCAGAGTTTACATGCTTCTTTTTCTGCTGCTTGTGCTACTTCGGTTGTTTCTAGAGTATTCTCACTGTCTTGCCAATATCTGACACTTGCCATCAAGGAAACCCAGCAAGGATACAAGTATATATAAGTACCTCAACGAATTAAGGCTCTTCTACTCTATTCTAACTAAAAACATAAATTAAAAAAATATTTGCAGCAGGATAAATCCAGAAATTCTATGAAATTCACAAAATTCAGATAACTGCAAGGGTGGACCACAGAAAAAAAGGGGAAATTAGACCAGAAAGGCTTTGTCTGATCTCTATGTCTAAGTAAGCAATTCCTTCAGGATACCCTGAAGTGTATTTTATACACTTGACAAATGTCTGCCTGTCAATATTTCCGTATGTTGCAATTAAGGTTAGTAGAACTGTAATGTCACTCTTCCACAGAAAATAAACAGACTACAAGCAACCTCTGATGAAAAATACACATTTCTCTCTGATGAAAACCATACATATTCATGTATGCGGAGTGTTAATCTACGTACATGAATATGTAGATAATATGTGTGAAATTATAAATATGAAATGTGCAAAAAATTGTTCGTGCAAGAACTGGCTCACTGCATGAATCCCTCCCTTTTCTTTGTTTCACCAACCCTCAACATCCTGATACAGAAGTGTTTGGGTGTGTTTTAACTTCAATGTCCTGAAAAGCTCTCCTGAAAGTAAGTGTTGACTTGAGGATCTTGGCTGGGGCCCAAATTACAAGGGAAGTTGATCTTTCTAGGAGAGCAGATTTTCTGACGGATTCTGTCTTGTTTTTTCAGCACCCTCTAAGTCATGATATCACAATGCAGTATTATATAAGCTCTGGAAACAAAGATTTCTTATTAGAGTAAGCCTGCACACCACTGGTTATAATGGGATTTTAAGTCAACTATTTTGTCTAGAACTACTGGATTATGACAAAAATGATAATGCTGCTAATGGCACAGAGGAGAGTAACAATGTGACAGTTTCCATTGACCTTTACAGACAATGTAAAACTACAAAAGGGCATTGCAAATGTTATGCCTTCAACATCTTTATCTACAGCTGAAACCAGACTAAAGGAATAAAACATTTTTTGTATAATTATGCAAATACTAAAGTCTTTCTATCAACACATAGATAGAAAACTGATTTCATTATCCCTTGATGAGGTCAGTTGGGTAATTTGGGGTTAACCAAGGTGGTAAGTTTCTTATATCAATGCAAATTTTAATTGCAGACTGAATAATTACAAAACCATCACTAGCAAAAATGCAAAGCAGGCTTTTTAGAAAAATTGAGTTCATTTTTGCATGGTTCTTTACTAGTTAATTGGCTTATTATTGAACTTGTTGGGTGAAAATTTCTCATTGAATTCTAACGCGTAGTAATAGTTTTAAGATTTTTTCCCAAATGAGAAGATAAATTTTAAAATAAAAATAATTTACTTTATTTTTATGTGGTTATTCCAGACATCTAATTAGAAAATTATTAATTCCCACTGAAGACTTTCAAAGTTGTAACCATAGCTGCTCTCAAACAACATATGGATAAGTATGTTTTCAAGGAGATCAAGAGAGAGGAAAGAGAAGAGTTGTAGTTCATAACACTAGGATGGGTTATTCACACTTGAAGGGAATAAATTTTGCAGTGAAAAACAGAATGTGAGACAAAATGACTTTGCAGGAAGATCAACTACTACAAACAGAGTAGACATGGGATTCATCCATCACTTCTTCCCTGAAGAGGGTAATTCAGCTGGCAGCATCCAGTTCCCCACAGTCATGCCTATCAGATGAATCAGTTTAAAAATTAAGTGGATGGATTAAAAGGAATGGCATCTAAATCAATTACATAAAGAAATCCCTTTGACAAGGGAATGAGAAAACAATAGCTTTTTTTCACAGAACTCAGAGAAAGGCTGAGGTGATTATTTTTGGTAAACTGTCCCAAAGTTCCATAAAAAAAGATTTGACTGAAATCTTTAATCCACAATGAGAAAATTTTGTAGTAGTTTATGGACCTGAAATGCCACTTTTACCTTTGGGCATGAAATATAGATGAGTAAACATTTCATCCTGTATATCATTTTTGCTCACATGCTCATATGCTACTCCTGTGAATATCTTCTTCATTCAGGAATTTGATACATCCACATTTTGCTGGAAACCACAAGGTTAGAATCAGTGTGATCTGCTAAATTTCGATCTATTAATAGAAGCCCATGCTATGTATACTTAGAAACATTTAAGCTGTTTGACAATCAGTTAAACTAAATGAGAGATTAATTTATTGATCAGCAAACGATTGCTAGGTAAGAGTTTATGTTGAAACAACATTGCCCTGATTTTTCATTATAAGACTTGTTGTCAAAGCTAAATATTTGAGATGCATTTAAAATTTGTCCACTCCTGCAGGAATATGTTGTACCATTATAAATAAATCCTCTGATCATGAATAGAACTAAGAAGCTGCTACTCATATCGACATGGCAAAAATATGTATTGCCTTGAATTACCATCTTACCTCATCCAAGATGTAAAGATTCCACAGAATTCCAGGAAAGGATGGCATTAGCACAGATGAAGCTGCCGGACAAAACTTCGGAGGGTAGGAGTAGATACTCTAAAGATACATTAAATAAATTAGACAGAAAAGCAGAAAAATCTCTTTCAGAAGACAAATTTCAAAGCACCTCTAACAGTACACTGATTAAAGGGCTGCAAGGTGGTTATACAATATTGATACAAGCTTTAGTTTTAAAACCAATGAAGTGATATTTTTGACTAGATTGTGGCTAATCTAAACCATAAAGCTATATAACTGAAGATTTTAAATATTCTTAGTCACCAAAATAATACAAATGCTAAAATATAAACAACAAAACTATTGTTATTGGTCATGACAACTATTTAAAGTTATCCAGATTCCTTTATTTATTGTTTTTTTAAGTGAGATTTGGGGTCCAGCAACAAGAATTTAGCAATGTTTTAGAACATTTCCCAAAATAAATCTCAGAACTAATAAGCACTAGGCACTACCATCTTATAGGACCTAAGCAGACATAACAACATTGAGTAGGCAAATTTCTCTTTTGCTGCTCCTCTGGTCTCAAGATTAGCAATAGGTCGTCACTATGCCTAAAATTAAAAGATGGCACTAAGATTTCATCTGAAAGTCTGTTCTTTCTGTGTAATCCTTTTGCTCCACAATTTGCCTGAAAAAAAAAAAAAAGACTTGATTAAGACTGATGTGTTATGGATACCTCCAATTAATACTAGAGGCACTTGCAGGGAGTACAGATATATCAGAGGGTTATTTCATGTAATGGAAAGAAATACCTTTGCCACTTCCAAAGCAGGCTATTGCAGTTCAGTCACATGCAGAGCATTTCCTTTCTTAGACCACTTCTTTTAGACTGTTCAAGAGGAAGATTTGAGTGTCTGCTCCACTGAAGTTTCTGCATCTGATGTATTTTTGGTTCCTTTCCTTTTTTAGGATCTCTGAGCTCATTTCTCAGGATTTATCTTGGAGAAGCACCAGAAAAGCTACCTCTATTCTGTCTGCAAGATTGAACACCAGATTGAGAGTGAATTTTGTAAGCCAGCAAGACCATTCCCTTGTGTCTGTGCCTCATTAGGTTGCTCCTAGGTGGAGACACTCTTCTGCTAAGTTAAGCAACAGGATAGAAGCTATGCAACAACTTCCTATTATTTGGAGGATAATACAGTAATAATGTTGTCAACAGCAAGAATATTATATGAATAATTATATGTTTCCTTGGGTTTGGAGTTCAGTGAAAAAAAAAACAACCAGACATTTCTTAGAGGGTTTCGATGCTAGGTGATGATACCACTACCATGTTAATGCAAATTTAAGTAATTTCTTAACACACTTTGTGAACCATAAACAAAGTTTTCTTTCTGAATTCAGGGACTCTACCAAGAATCTTTTTAACCTACAGACCTGGTAGTTTATTTCCTTTTCTGGCTTTTATCCATTTAACTTCATTAATCTTCCATCCAGGGCAAAAGCAGGGATTCATGAATCTCATTTCCAAAAGCAGAACTTTTGACTGACTTTTTCTAGATGGCATTGATCTGATCATCTTAGACCCCTTAAAGTTTAATACAAATGCTCTTATTTTACTGAAATAGGAAAAGGCTTGAATTAAGGTGTCAAGATTTTGATAAATATTCAAAAATTAGCTTCTAATATTTTAATAATATTTCCACAAATGATGCCCACTTGCAAAACCATACTACAAAGCAAAGTTTCTATTCACAGAGGAAAGTATTTGTCATATTAATTTTTGAAGTTAAGAGTAAATAACAGGTATTATTTTCCTGTTAGGATGGTTTCATTAAGCACTATTGTAAGCGGCATTGGTGATGTTGGAAGAAGATTTATAAAAATAAAAGGAACTAGATCCTTAGCACTTACAAATGGAGTTAACATCACTCATTTCCTTAAGATCTAAGGATGTCTTGAAATATAAGCTTGCTCGGAACAAAGAGAAATTGCACTTACTAGATAATCTAAGACATGTTTTACTAAAAACTAGTGAATATGAACATTTTGAATCAAACAAAGGTGCTTCCAAGACAGAAAGTTTCTCTTTGAAGATACCTGAAATGTGGAAAATGAGGGCCTTGCAAGACTGATGCTGTTCCCTAAAAACACATGGAGCTTTTTATCCCCAGCTGTTTTCTCCATTTCTTTCTGTTTTCCATTACCTTCTTTATGCCTCTGTTTCTAAATGTGGTCTACCACCAATTTTCACATTATATTTTGATAATTAATGACAGTGGAACATCTTGTGCTATCCACAGACCTTATGCCCTACAGCCTCCCATATCTCAAAATGTATTGCAAATAGAAGCATGCCTTTAGATATAAAATCTGGGGTGCACAGGAATTTACAAATGTTGTCTAAGACCTCACAAGGATCCATCTCTGAGTTAGGTGCAAAACCTCTAGTCCTTCATTCTCAGCCTCCTGTTGATGTGTCAGGTCTCTGTTGTTTCTGTTATCACACAAGCTGCTACAGCCTGATCCAAAAGAATCCTGGGACTCCTTTTCTAATTCTGGAAGCCAAAGGAACATGGAAAGGCTTACATTATAAGCTGGTATAATAGGTATTCAATTATGCAGCCTCCATTGATATTAATAAAACTGGTATGCCTGAAAATCTGCATTTAACTCCACGATTTCATTGCATCTCATTTTTCAGCATTTATTCAGCTGGTAGGTAGGACAGTACTGACATCGAAATAGTGCAGTGGTAACAAAGAGGAAAAGCTGACATATTCACACCCTTCTTGATGAGTTTTGTTTGATGACATGGAAGTGACAGTGTGCAATGTCATCCTACTGAAAAGGGGTTTATTTGCAGCCTGCACATGTAGCACCATATTGCTCCACAGCATCAGGCTGATCCTGTTAATCATCAGCCAGAACATGATCCTTTTGAAATCAAAGGTAGCTTTAGTATTGAAATTAATGGGGCCAGTCAGGGTGAGTTACTGGAAAAGGTGAACATAGCAGAGATATAGCAAAATTTTTAAAAGGCATCTCACAAAAAATGCTCTTCTGCATGTGTCAGTGACTGAATGCTGCAGAGTTCACTGAGAGACTGCACATCACACAGGGATTTGAAAACAGCCTACAGAAAACAGCTTTAATTCCTAGCCTGAAGAAGAAGAGGAGCTACAGAGAGACATAGGAAAGTATTTAAAAAAAATTGTGGGGAAATTATAGATTTTTCTACTTATTGGGGAATTAAGAATAAAACTAACTGTGAGGCAAAAATGGAGGTTTTTGGAACTGGAGGTGAGTTGGCAAGAAAACACATATTATTTATGTGATTAAAAAGTAAATCTTTCATTGCAAGATTTTTTTTTATAATTTCATCCATTTAAAATGTTTCTGAATCTTTTAAAATCTGAGTTAAATGTCAAAATGAAAACTCATTTGAATAAGAAAAACATTCACTGCAAATTGAGGAAATAAAAAGAAGGGGATGGTGCTGTTTGTTTATATGTGTTTTTTAAGAGATCATTTTAGTAGGAAAATACAGTGTTTCTTGATATAACATCTGGTACATTTGGAAAGTTGAGCCTTTATTGGCAAAAAATCCAGACTTTTTGGGGAAAGGGGATCAGACTTTTACAGATGTGAAAGAGTTGTTTAAAAAGAAGAATTTCAAACATATTACAGTATCACAAAAGCTACATTTCTTTTGTCAAATTAGATGGAATTTCTCACCCTTCTGTATTCAGTGGCACATTTTTTATTTCTGGTTCCTTTCCTTTTTTTTTCTGATTCTTTATCATGAAAAAAGGAAGTTCTTGCACAAACTGATCCTCTATTTACAAACTCGTGCCAGGTGTTTTAGGAGGCCATTTTGTGGCATACAAAATACCTATTTCTGCACAGAGCATGCTACAGTCTCAAGATGAAGACAATAAAAAAACCCCTACTGAGACCCATCTTCTACCACATACATGCAGTCCCTAGCACTGTGGCTGAGTGCAGGAACCTCATTAGCAGTATCAGAAAGAAAGAAACACCTTCAAGATATTCTTCCTTCCAGATGTTAATCTAATCTCCACCTGCTAGTGAGGGATGATGAGAATTCACCGACCTGAAAGAGTGAGTAGTTACAAGGGAAGACGTAAAAGTCACGGTCACTGTTTCATCTCAAATATATTTCTTCTTATGTATTTCATCACTCATTTTAAACTACACTTTTCTGGACTAATATAACAAAAAGTCTTGGCTTTCTCCATGGGGTATAATGTACTCTGAGTTAACAATACATATAATCTTTTCCTCACCCCAGTATAGTTTCTGAATGATTTCATGCTATGGGAATTTTTTGAATGCTTATTTCTGAGCAGTTGCCTTGACAGGTTGGGATAGGGAATCTTCTACATTTATTTATTCTGTACTACACAGAGAGCTGTTGGACTACATAAATGCTTGACTGCTTGCAGTCTTATATCTTGCCTACAATGGACCTAATTTAAATTTCTCTTACATTGACTTAACTGCACTGGAATCAATAGAATTCCTTTTGATTTTCATTAGTGTACTGTAAGACAGGGATCAGGCTCAGTATGTTGAATGCAGAAACTTTTGTTGTTGTTTAAAAGAACTACAAATAAAATCCAGTGAAAAGAATGTAATTAGTGTCATTCCAGACTGACATTCTCTTTTGTTCTGCTCTCCATTTTTTTTGTTTCAGACCAGCCTATAGCTGAAGGTTATGGATCAGATTGTTTTGTAGTACTAAACAGCCAAAGAGAGGAAAGAAAGAAAAACTAACTGTAAAAACACCCAGCAACTCCACTGAAATTAACTGAGCTGCACAGATGTGAGGAACGTTAGGACTTGCTTTCAGATGGCTGGAAAAATACAGGGATATAAACCTTTCAGCTCCATGAAGACAAAGAAGTGAAATTTGGACTTATTGTAGAGAGACAACCCAAACATTTTACATTTCTCCCTACCTCTGATGAGGTTTATATCTCATACTAAAATTGAATGTAACCAATGCCTGTGAAGGATCATGAGAATTATGGCCTCAGAGCTCAGGATGGAGGTAGTCTACAGGTGAAGATTAAAGATACCAATTTATTAAGAAAGGCTATACCCTGTCTAAGGCAGAAGGAATAAATGAACAAAGGTCAACTGTACCTATTAATATTGATTGTTGGATAGACAAACTTTTTCTCTAAATCCCTGGAAATTTTTGAGGGCAGTGTTCTAATTAGGCTGTGCAAAAAAAACCACCCCAAAACCAAACAAAAACAAACAAACAAAAATTCAAACCCAAACAAACAAACAAAACCCCAACCTAGAAATATATCAAGAAAATATCTTCCAATTTCTTTCTAATTGTTTGTCATGCCTTTGGTCCTTGATTAGGAGTTGAAATCAGCACATTTCCGTATATTTGCCAGTCTGTGCACAATACACAATGTCTGTCTTTTTTGCTTCTGCTGAACTGGTAGACACATTTTGAAAATATCTCCAAACTCTTGTCTAGCTGCAGTTTCCCTTAGAGTACTCCTTACATTAGCCAGGATGAAATCCCAGCCGAGCATCATTCCAACAATGTTCTTTTTGGCTTTGTACCTTCACAATCTCTGGTTGCCTCCATGCAACACCCAGAGGTACACAGCACAACTTCAGGTTGCTGCTGTAAAAACACCATTCCCAAAGGCTGCTACATAATCCCCACACTATTTTAAATCTTTTAAACTGAAAAGAAACACAAACAAAATAACAATTTTGCCCTCCAGCCACCTGAGGCCCGGGGGAGGCAGGAGGTCAAGTGCCTTAGACTTTGGATGCAGCTTGGACACTTGGCCTGACAGCCAAGAAATAGTCCCTGCCCTGATGTTACTTAGTAGCACAGATGTAGCCACTGGGGCAAAAATTTAATTCCAACTAATGGTAATCAGGGATAAAAACAAAAAGAGAGTTATTTCTGAGACCCTCCAAAAAACTTACCAAATACCTGCTTTAGCTACTACAGAAGGGTAAGACAGAAACAGGGAAGACAGGAGGGGTATGGCAACGTCTTAGATAACATTTATTGCCTAGTTTCAAAGAGAATAAAGCATTATTTAGATAAACATGCAACATGTTTTCCTGGCAATGCAAAGCCCATACACAAGAGAGGCACAAAGCAGAACTGCTCAGCAAATACCAGGATTTGTTCTGTTTGGTGAAGCAGATCCAAAGGAGTCAAAGTTTTTCTTGTCAGGAATCAAAATCTGTTTTAAAATCCTTTACCAAAACACTACTCCAAACAAAACCAGAGAAAAGAAACATAAGGATTTTGAAAAATGTGGCAGGGGGGAAATTCTGGTACTTTATGATCTGAAGAAGAGTGTTTTTTTAAAGAGCAAACCCTTTTCATAAGGGTTCAGCTGCATCTGATACTTTGGCTGCAGTAAATCTAACATGAATCTTCAGGACATAAGAACAACCGAGATAAAAATGGCATAATGAGTAATTGTCACCTATACACTAACCAGTAGAAACCAAACATAGTTAAAACTTGTCATTAAGATTTTTCTACCTTTGTGATGCAATGCTGTGCAGTGAGAAGCTGTGGACCAGCTCCTGCACATTGTGAGCCTGGGATGCACACAGAAGTTTCTTTGCAGGAGAAAACTGCTTCTCACTGTGTGCTGCAAAGATGGAAAAGTCCTTAGTGGCCTCTTCCAGGCACTTGGGGTCAGAATACGATTTGGAGGCAAGTCAAATCTTCTGAGCATTTTAGATGTATCTTGAACACCATCACTTCAATCGAGGTAATAAAGTGTTATTTTGAGGTGCAAAGCTATTTCACCTTAGAGACAGCACCAGGAGTCATTTTGTCTCCACTATGCCATAGGCTCTGCAAATCTACGACTTGACAAACAAACAAAACAAAACAAAACAAAAAGTCTCAATTTTGTAAAGATTTTGACACTGTCAACAGTTCCTCTCTGAAAGGGAGTTGAGAAACTTCTGAAAGTAAAGACTGCAGGAACATAATAGGATGAAGGAGGCAGTCTCTCTTTTGAAATCTGGTTTTGAAACTCTTAACATGTACAACTGAAAAACTTTAATTTGAAGCTTATCTTCAACAAAATCAATACTTGGAAAGCTTGGCAGATTGTACTGTGTTTAGACAAGGAAGAAATTTTTCACAGTGCCTATTTAAAGATAAGAAAGGATTTAATAAATTCTGTGAGTTTTAAAAGGAGTATAAGAACTAAGATTTGAAGATAGACCATTAGACTACTTACACTTCTGAAGCAAGTGCAGACTCTGTCCTGAGTCTCTTAGTAAACAATAATTCTTACCAAAGAGCACCATACCCAGCTTGTTGATCATTGAAAGCGCTTGTAATTTCCTGAAAAGACAACATTTTTCACAGAAAGTGTCTGAATCAAGTGAAGCTAATCTTCTTCAGTTAAAGCAAAACCGTGAGGTCAAGTCATTGAAGCTGATGTATACCACTGAGAAACATAACTGTACCTTTTCTGTGTTTTCATGATATCTTTTTAGGTAGACAAGGAGTAAATTTTATGGATTTTTCATCAATTTTTTTATTGAAACTGACCCTTCAATTAATGTATTATGTAATAAATTTCAGGCCTTAGAAAATCAGGCTGTTTTAATTTCAAGTCTGTACCACAAAGCAGATTGTGAAAGAAATATAACAAGTCTTCAGACACTGAAAGTGACTCTCCATCATCCCTCTCTTTATCATCTTTCAAAAACTTAAAAATTACCTCCAGCAAGTTTTCATGCAATGTATAAGTGTCACAGATACCAAAGCTGTGACTTTTTTTTCCCTGCTAGTACAGTAAACAAGATATTTTTGACAATGTATGAAACTTCTGAACTACTAGGATACATAATTTTACTTAATGGTAGATCTTGGAACAAATGACTATTCAATTTGCTGATACAATCAAGTGATCTCTTCCACTGACTACCCCTGATAAAGTCTAGTTGTCTAATTCAGTGAGCACATGTACTGCATTGTTGATGTTCCTGCAAAAGTCACTTTGTCATTTTCTGTATTTGGGCGTTTGTTACTGGCTAAAGTGCTTCAAGAGTTTTGTTCTTAGGCGCTGAGCTGGAATTATTTTTACACATCGACTTCCACCTGACAGTCCAACATAGACAATGGAAAAACCTATGCATAAATTACTTAAACCCTATGGCAACTGTTGCTACCTTTACTGGTACATGTAAAATCATTTTTCCACTCATGACATAAAATGCAAAGCTTTTCTTCTCTTGAGGGAATGTGCCTAACACGTTGATAGAATGTGACCATCACAGTCACTGTCATGCTCCTAGCTCCTGCAGGGATGTAATCTGAGACACTAAGAAGACATTAATAGTTGGACTCAACTTGAGACCACAATAAGTCTTGTTTCATAGCCTCTGCTGTCAGCCAATAAATTCTAGATATCGAAGAGAACACAATCAATGTGTAGCCAGCTATAAATTTACAGGGTATTATCATCATTAAATACACAGATCATTGAGTTTATATGGCAAAACTTGCTGTATTTCTTTTAGATACAGAAAAGCTTCACTGGAAATACACTTAGGATAGAGCTTGGGCTTTTTTAAATGGTAGTTAAAAGTCATTTTATATGCAGTGTTCAAATAAATGTAGGGTCCTTTACTTTAGGAGGCACTGCACAAGTGCATCAGACTCATTTATGCACAGCACTCAATTTTGGACAGAAAGTTGATGAAAAACTTAAACAGATTTCTATAAAAGTATTTCCAACTTCATTGCTCAGAATTCTCTCCTTGGAAGGTGAATGCATTCAAGAATGCCCCCAGCAGCTTGCTTTAAGCTATGTTTTTCTGTCAGCATGCACTGGCGTAGGGATCTTTTTGACCAAGACAGATGAAATCCTCGTCTTTCATTTCCTTGGTTTTAGATATCTTTCCATCTCATAATTTCTCTGAAACCCCCACCCAGCCCTTTTAATCACCTAATTGAAAACCCATCTTACTCCTCCTATGACCATCACCCATGTCTAACCTTCCCTCCTCCCATCTGCTCAGCAGTCACGAGCTCATGGCACACCAGGTCTTCCTCACCACCACCATGCCCCACTGTTTACATACAGATTGTTGATGAAATTTCCAGAAAGTCACCTCAGAACAAATGTCTTGGTCCAGCCAGCAGGAGGTGGCTTCCTGCCATGCTTTAAGCTGAGCTGTGAGGACAGTACTCACTCAGCCTTTGCAAGGAAATACTCAGTGCTTGGGTGCTTCTTCAGTTTAGTAGCATTTCTAAACTGAAAGAGCATAGATTTAGCCTGGACAAAAATTTACAATGAGTGTGGTGAGACACTGGAATAGATTGCTCAGGGAAGTGGTGGATGCTCCATCCCTGGAAAGGTTCAAGGTTAAGCTGGATGGGGCTTTGAACAATCTGCTCCAGTGGAAGGTGTTGTTGCCTGTGGCAGGAATTATGTGATCTTTAAAACTCCCTTTCAACTTAAACCATTCCATTCTTCTATGATTTACTGTTTAAATAAGAGACCTTTTCAACTCTTCCTCAAGTGCTATTTCCACACCTGTGTCAAAAGTACAAAAAAGTAGAAATGTGGTGTAACATCAGTTTTTAATAAGCGTAGGTCTAACCTCACAGACACAGACACAACTTCTGGTTCACATGTGATGTGTAATGCAGTAGGTTACTTGGCTTTGCCCAGCTGTGTGGCTAAGCATCCCCAGCTTGAATTCTGGTGCAAACTTAATTAGCAGTAGCACTTCTTTGCAGTTCTCTAAAAAGGCCTTAATTGAGCCTTCTGCTTATTCACGTGAGCAAAATAAATGAAAACCCTTTTAAATGAGTGATGACTTAAAAATGAAAGAGATGAGGGACAGTCCTCTAAAATAATGCACTTGGTATAGAGCCTGCTCAAAACATTCAGGCACTAAATGAAGGAATGCTGGATTTGCTTAAAAAATCATTAAAAGGGATGATGACAGCCTTTTTCCTCCACCCACTCCTCGTGCACACAGGTGTACTTCTACATTATATAATATACATATCTAATATAACTCCTGGCAAGGAGATGAGACGTGTCTTTGAGGGGGATGACACTGTGCCCATCTCCTCTCCTCCTCCCTGCATCTAGAAAAGCACTCCAAACAGGACCTCAGCAGATATAAGGGGAAGAACATAGAGGAAATAGGGAAAAGGAAGAGGGTGGTTGTTCTCAGCTCTTTCTGCTGTTGACTGGCCTTTGGGCATCAAAAGAGAGCAGAAATCATGCAGTGAGAAGGACAGCAATTACAGGGAATGGAGCTGGGGCTTCAGACCCCATTCTCTGAGGTTTGCATACATTTAACATGAGTCCACTAGTGAGCTCAAAATAAAACAGAGAAATGAGAACTTTGGGTCACTCTCCTCCCAGGAAAACACCCTAATCATTCAGCTACATTCAGTTTGCCTCACATCATCCTCTCCCCATGTCTGGATTAAACAGTGTCCTCAAGCATGAAAAGAGACCCAGAAAAATGCTGTCCCTGTGTCTGAGCCTGCATTTCCTGTGAGATACAGAGAGGCTCACTGGCACAGGGCAGGCTTCCAGGCAGGCTTTGGTCCCCTCTTTCTCTCCATGGCAGCAGCATCAAAGGACAGTAGAGAAAATCAGAGGAGGGGACAGCACATTACCTGCTCTCACTTGGAGACATCCAGCACACCCAACAGTGTCCCATGAGAAACCTGTACAAAGCACATTTTAGCACCTAGGGAACATTTTTTTCCAGTTTTGAGAAAACTTGTGCACATAACCTGACAAATGACCATACAATTTTCAAGTTATGTACACAGTAAAGAGATAAAGGTCTTAAGTCTAAGTAAAATGAAGCTCAGTAGAAAAATATCAGAGTAGCCAATGGAGACAGCAAGATTCCAATAAAGGCTTATTATTGCCTTGTGTCACATGTGACATCTAAAAATACGCCTATGTAGACCTGGAAGCACTTACCTCTTTCCTGTGTGTACAGACACTGTAATGACCACATTCAGGCTTGTATCAGGTTCCTGGAGAGGAGAAGACAAATCTCATGAGTGGTCATGAGCACACCCTGTCTAGCACAGAGCATCAGCTGGCACATGAGCTACCTCTCTGCAAAAAGCAGGGAATTGGAGAATGGACTCTAGTTGCAGCTAAAATTAATGACAGTCCTGGAAAGAGCAAAGTTTTAGTCATTCTGCTGTAAAATCTAAAAGAGCAGGAGAGATAAAGCCAAGAAACAATGGGGAAGCCAGTCTGGATTTACTGAGTTTTTTTCCAAGTTAAGCAATCATTTCCTTTAGATTTTAAAAGAGAATACTTGAAAGCTATATTGCTTTTCAGAAATTATTGAAAGTTTACTGACAATTAGAGATTGACACACAGAAAAATATTTTCTGCTTCTTATCTTCAAAAGTCACCAGCTATTAATAAACACCCTGTGCTGCCCTGATTAGAAAGGTTGGAAGAAACAAAGTTTTCAGTTTTCAGTTTATTCTGCAAAAAGGCCCCTGTTGATAGTGCTTTGTTTGCTGTGAGCACAGGAGGAAGACAAGAACAAAGTGAGGTTGTGTAAAAATTTGAAAGTATTGCCTGGTGATTAATTGATTATGCTTGATTGATAATACCTCAAGGTGATTCTGCAAACCAGAAAATCCTGTGCTGGTCCCACACTGACCGATTACTGAGGTGTATGAGGTAGACAAATTGCTCACCTGTGTTTACAGCCTAATAGTAGAAACCCACCTTTCCAATAAAAATGTCAAAGAGTGGAAAAACAAACATATGCCCAGGTAAAGTATATTGCTAAGGTATGTATTCCAGCAATTGAAATTTATGTTTTTGAGTAAGACTAAATATTAAATTGAGCACAAAATGTTAAAAATATATTTACAATCTTTAATATGCTTTAGGTAAAAGTTATTACTTATTTATTTTCTGTTGTTATTGGTAGAGGTGGTGTTACTGCTGTTTTGGTTTTATTGTTATTGCTCCTCTGGAACTTTTTTTCTCCTCGGGTCAAAAGAATTTTTTGTTTGAGTCACTGGCTCAGTTATTAAATCCTATAAAATTCATCCTTTTGTTCTAGTCAAATATGATATATTCTTATTTAACAAAGAAAAAAGCACATACTCTTTTGAGAAGAGACCTTAGAAAAGGCCTTTTTGCTTCTGCTTATCTCACGGCTAAAAGTCTCCTGAAAAAGTTTTTTTTTTAATATATAAAGAATTTTCACTCCCCAGAAGATTGTTAGAGCAGTGGGTTACCACGTTGTGATGCTCCAGGGACTGCTGTGTGCGCAGTGACCTCTGTGCAGAGGGCAGGTGGCTCAAAACGTGCATTGCCCAGCACTGGAAAACCTGCAAGGAACTCTGGCAGCACACTGAGGCCAGCTCAGAACTCTGAGGCAAGCCCAGTCCACTGGATGCAGACTGACCTTTGCCTCACCATCACTCAATTCCTACTGACAGACCCAGTTTTGAAGCTTCAGAGCTCTATTACTGCTGGGAAGGAGCATAAGGGATTTCATTTCAGGTCGTGATGTACATAGAAAACTTCACCTAGGTGAATTCTAGGGGTGCTCTGAAAATCATTGAGGATCAGCTCTCAATGCTTCTAAATACCTGAAGCTCTTTGCAAAATGAGAGCCAATAAAGCAAGAGCAAAAGCATCTTTCACAGCATGGATAGATTCTTGCTAGAAAAATCAATTCCATTGCACTATCTCTACAAAATTGGTTAGTAAATATGATGATGAAGCACATCTGGCTAACAGGCAGAAAGATATGAAAAAAGCAGATTTAATTAAGACATATAAGTCCCACAGTCCATTTAATTGTCAGACGCAAACATCCAAACATGGCTCTCAAACACCAACTTGAAAGGTCTCCTCGTTACATCTAAGGAAGATGCGTGAAATTCAGTAAGTTGTTTTAGGCAACAGGGAGATGGCTTCAGTTTGAAGAAATAATACCCCAGAAGTTGCTCTCTTTGTTGCAGTTTTCACTCTGGGAAATTTAAAATTTGGGTGGACATTCTCTTTGAAAAAATCCTGACTTATAGTAAGCACACTGCCTCACTTTACAGTATCACCAGTGCAAGCACAGGTTTACATTTGAATGCCACATAAGGATAGCCGGGGTTGCCTGAACTGAAAACTTATTCATAGTAACAACAAAATGATAAGAATAAACCCTAGCTGTTTTACAGTTATAATTAGATGCTTATATTTTTGTCTCACAGTCAATCTTTAAAAGCCCATACGAGCATTATAGGAGAATTCAGTTACCAGAGCCTGATTTCTTGGTCCACTGAATTGTCACTTGAGAATTAAGCCTGCTGAAAACTGAGTACTCTGGCATGCCTATTGCACAACAACATCCAATCCTGGGCATTTTGTTGATTCTTTGAAAAGGCAAATTCCATCATCATGTTTCCAAATATCTGTTAGTTTCCCTTTTCCTATCTTTCTTCTTCCCTCTCATGTCATAAAATCAAGAAAGGTGAACTTAGATAATAATAAAACTTTTTATGTATCTCTTTGAATAAAAAACCATCTGTTTGAAGGAAGCTTTACTATTCCTTTTCACTGTGGTTTTATTTATTTGCTTTCATTAGTTTACAATTTGCCTTATCATATAAAAAGAATGCAGCTTGTTCTCTTTCTTATATATTCCTTTTCTTTGCTCTCTGAAAAGTATTTTTCATACATGCTGCATTTCTCTTCCAGATGCATCTTTTGCCACTGTGAACAGACAACTTTTAAGGTTCAAAATCCCTCTTGAATGTCAGAGAAAGCAGCCTGCTTGGCCCCAAAAGTAACCAGGTTCCTAAGGGTTCATAGAACCAGTAGGATACAGAAATGAAGGCAGAGACCTGGAATGCCTGTGGCATTAATAATGAAATATGGTGCTCTTCACCTCTGAATTACTGATTCAAAATGAAAGTTGCTACCCTGTGATGGTTATTCAGTGACCCATATGAAACATGTGGATGACCTCCATCTAGTTCCCAGTAGATATTTGTCTGTCTTGCAAAAGCAAACACAAAGGTTAGTCCTCCAGTTAGTGATTTCAAAAGAGGTTGATAACTGTTCTTGCCACTCCTATTGTACACGTTTCATCTGTGTAGTTTCACTTTCTGGCTTTGCTGGTCTGGAACTTTGTTACAGCGGGAGATTGATTTTAAAAACAAGAAAAGGTTGCAAAACCACATACTAACTTGGATGGCATAGGGAAATCTGCTTCTGTGGAAGCAGAGCCTCGGTAACATGATTTTATTTGCCTTGGTCTGATGTTCTTATCCCTCACAACACCTGTTTCAGTAACTTTGAAAGAATTTAGAAGGCTCTCATTACACAGTCAACAGCTCAACAGGGATTAGCACTTCAGTTCCTTTGATATAATCACTAAATTGCAGTATGCAGACCATGATAGAACTACCAATATTTGTGAAAATTGGAGGAACAAGCCCCTGAGACCTCATGAATTTTCTGCATTTGGCTGAGTAAAGAACCTAAAATCACATCCAAGATTCTCTGGTATTGAGCCTGAAGAAAAATTCTGCCAGAATGTCTTCAGGGAATGGATATTCGTGAGCACTTACATACACCCATTACACTCAAAAGCATGTGGAAAAATGTGTTCAAAATACCACTGAAGCCTTCAGAAAGTCTCCCATTAGATTCAATGGACTTCAAGGCAGACTGAGAGGTGCAGCACAGGGATCCCTGTCAATCCCTTTTGAATGACTGCTCTACATGGCCTCGGGTGGATGACCCTTGCAATGGCACAGGAGAGAGCCAGTCTCCTGGGCCAAACACTTACACATGGCATAACAATTAATTATTTTTGTTCCTGTGACGCAAGGATACTTTTTTTTTTTTAAGAAAATAGCACAGTAAATTGCCACCAAAAAAAAAAAAAGTGTTTGGTGATCAAAGGATGGATTGTTTCTTTTTATTTTTCTGGCTGAAATAAAAAGATCGGTGAGGAGTCTACAGGTCTGATCAATTATATTAATTTTTCCCAAGACAACCAGGGTCATCCTACCACAGGAATATTCATGTCAGCTCACTGCTGCTAGCACACTTGGACACACCACATTAATCCAAGATTGTACCAGTGCTTCTTTCCTTGACATTCATCTCAACTACAATCACAGGCAATTTGCATCTCCATTGGAATGCAAATTCTTAAACCCACACTTAGACCTCTCTCCCATTTATTCTCAAGACCCTTACCCAGAAACTGAACAGTAGGTTATAATAACATCAAAAGGAAAAAAATCCAGCAGTCCCAAGAGCAAAACATTAACAGGATTTTACAGAAGATTTCTGAGAGTAAGAAGTAAGTAAGAAACTGAAGAACTGCAAGTGACATGGTTTGGAAACAAAGAATTCAGAGAACAAATTTCATAAATAATTAAATCTTACAGACTGGTGGCATCTGGTAACAGTGACTTTTATGATAAGAGAATATTTCTCAGATATCATCAAGATTATAGTTCTTTTTACCCTTTTATTTGAGGAATAATTCTTCAGTCTATTTCACATCTGAACTTATTAAAATTTTGTAAGACTCACTAAATCCGCTTCAAAGCTGATTTAGTACTTCAAGCCTAGAAAACTCCTATAAGGTCCTCCAATGAGATTAATTTGCATTCACTCAGCTTTGCTTTGGTGTACCCAGCTCTATGAGTTTTTTACAGGCTTGGGGTTTTTTCCTTGGCCTAGGATAGGGAATTTGGTTTGGTGAAGAAGCTCTATCTGCCACATGGGTACTGTACCAAATATACAATACCCATGTTTTTCCCAATGTTTCCTCTAGGCAAAGGGAGAAGGTTTTAAAAGTCACTTTTACAGGCAGAAGATTTCTCTTTTTAATTTATGCTTGTTTTCCTTCCCCCTGTATTGGATGACAGTACTGCATTCCAGGTCTACTGTTTTATATTATTTTTGACAAGGATCTAATTAATTATGTCTTTTTCAAACCGTTCACAGATTATTCTCAGTCATGCTCTTTGCGCACTACCCATATAACTGGTTTGTTGGGGATGTGAGGACTGCACAAGAGCTCCAAAGGCAAATAAGTTAATGAAAAGGAAAAAATCCAATGTTTTTGAACTAATGACAGCTAGGTAGCAAGCTGTAGAGGGGCAAGTTCCCCTGAAGCTTTTCTTGCTTTTATGCCCTTTGTCAATAACCATAAAAAGATAGAAGATATAGACAGCAAAATAAGCACAAGAAAGAAAGAACAACCTTAGTGAATGCTACTCCAGTTTTTACTCCACCAAATATTTCCAAATATTCAGCATGACCCAAACTGAAATTTTTGCTCACGGGTGCTCCCACCATTAATTTCAATTGTCTGTGGGCACACACTCTGGATTGTGGTGGTGCATCTTTATCTTCCCCAGGTTCTTTGGGTACTGTTAAGTTCTGTAAATGATTCCTCTGTGTACCCCTTACCTGAGTCAACCTTTGGACTGTCATTTGTCAATCATTAGTTACCCCTGGTGCTTTGTCAGTCACTCCAAGACCCCTCTATTGTTCTGGAGAACCCAGAGGGGCTTCATCAGTGATTGGCTGTGTGCCAACTTCCCCCAACCCCTTCATCCCAACTGGTGATTACAGGTGTCACAGGCCATCCCTTTGCCCCTTCCATTGGACCCCAGTTTCCCTCACCTCT
>VZSR01001479.1:21245821-21296326 GCA_013398615.1 Brachypodius melanocephalos | reverse complement strand
GTTGATGTAGGCTGAGCATTACAGTTAGAGAGTGAATGTCTTCTGCTATTACCACCTTCTCCTACAAGCATGTTTTGAAAGACAAGAATTACAAGAAGGATTTAAAACACTGTACAATTTAGGTCAAGTTTTCTTCAAATATTATTGATGAAGCTCAACAGGAAGGTGGCCACAGGGTCAGTGACATTAAAAAATTGATGTGGTATGGCTGTTCTGCTGAGCAGAGGATTCAAACACTCCCAGGAATGTAATGGTAGGATGGTGTAAATCATGGTTAAAGATTTTCTATTTCCTCATTTCTCACACTACAAATTATGAATGTTTTGTCAAGACTGCAGACATGTCAATGTTTACAGAAATAGGCTATATTTCTTCTATCAGAGCTGGCTGAAGAAAAATAGCTCTGTGAAGGAAAGCTGAAGGAAATATCTACTATGGCTGCAGAGCAAAATAATAAATGCAATCCTGGCAAGCTGTTCAATTTATGTATTATCATGATTAACAGACATTATATTTGCAGCCATTTGTTATTTTCCCAGGAAAGGTAATCCAGCCCTGGAAAAGAGAGATAATACATTTCCTTGAACTACAAATTCATTTCAGATAATCATGGTAATTGGTGCATTCCAAAATGTTATCTTGAAAATGAGATTGAGTACAGTTCATTACAAAAATTAAGCAGGACAATCTGAGTAGAAAATATCATATAGAAAATTATACTCTAAACACTGTGTAATATCCTAATTGTATCTACAAGACTTTTTCCCTCTTTCCTCAGTGTTGCACAAAACCTTCTTTCTCTAGCATAAAGGCAAAGTATTTTTGCGTCATTAAAGGCCCATCATATTTGGTCAACCAAAATTCAAAAGCAACATTTGCTTTACATCTTGCCTTCAGTGTCACAGAAAAGTACCATTATTACTTTAGTTAACCACTGGAATATTAATGGACAACGACTCAAACCATCAGCCATTTGCAAAAGCAGTGGGTGCTTTGCTGATGTTGTGCACGATCATGGCCCAGGTGAGGAAGGTGTGAGCACCAAAAGAGGACCACCACAAACCAACCTTAGTTTAGCAGGAAGCTGCATTTTGATCCAGAAAAGGGAAAAAAATAGTCCACAATATTTTCAACTCTCCCTTTGAATATTTTCTCAAATAATTGACCATTACCACAGTTACACAATAATTTTCCAGCTCCTTTTTATACAGCTATCAAATCTGCTTTTCCAAAAGTGATGAGTAATCATTTTGGCTTCCATAAATTTGAAAAATGTAATTTCTGAATTTTCAGACTTTTTTGCCTCACTATTTTCATATTCTCTATGCATATTCTATGAATCTGCATATTTATTATTTGTTTTGTAACACTCTCATCAAACATCACTTTGTTTACTCTATGCTCTTTCTCATTTAATTCTCATTGCTAGTTATTTGCTTCCAGCACAAATCCTCTGATTTAATTTCTATGCCCTCATTAGACATCTTTATTGAAAATGAACACATGCAGCTGATTAGGACTTCTTCCGCCATTTGGAATTTTCA
This sequence comes from Brachypodius melanocephalos, assembly GCA_013398615.1. Classification (NCBI taxonomy): domain Eukaryota; kingdom Metazoa; phylum Chordata; class Aves; order Passeriformes; family Pycnonotidae; genus Brachypodius; species Brachypodius melanocephalos. Next base: position 21,294,782 of record VZSR01001479.1, on the reverse strand, counting down.
ATTTCCTTCTCCTTGTCTCCTTTCTTTCTCATTTTAGACTGCATGTATTTTTGCTATTAATTTTTTTTTTCTTCAAGCATCTACAGAGCACACATATCACCTTCTTAATTTTCTTCTTTCCTCTATTTTAAATATTTGATAGCTTATATTTTCATCTCAAATATCCTCTAAATCCACAATGGCACAGGATTCAGCTTCTTCTATTAAGCTTTCTTTGAACCTGTGTGGTTTTCAAACAATGTCCTAGTAATTTAATTTCCTTCTATATCTCCAAAGCTTTATCACAGGGTTCATGTCTGAGAAATCCTACTTGAAAAAATAATGACCATTTCTAAAATATTCTTCTATTCTGTTTCTAAAACATTCCTCCTTTCCTTAACCCTTCATATAATACCAACTAGGCTTTGTAATTAATGAAAAATAAAGGGACTCTGTCTATCTACACCTTGTATTTAATTCACTACAAACCTCTGGAACCAAAAGTTAATTATCAGAACTTCACTGGACATCATCTTGAGCAACCTGTTCTTGTTGGATCTGATTTGAGTGGGGAGTTGGAACAAATATCCTCTTAAGGACCCTTCCCACCTAAATTTTTCTGTGACTCCATGAATCTCTGAACACACCACATTGTCCCAATACTTCATCTTCTATAACATTTTAGATCTTCTTAATATCCAAAGTAAATCTGGTTTGATGCAATTTTTTTTTCTGTCCTTAATTAGCAATGCAGAAAACTCTTCAACTTCCATAGTGAATTATTCCCTTATATAGTTAAATTTCTAGATTTTTCATTATAAATTTTGTATCATTTTTTTGGTCTGTTGTGTTGTTTATCTGCTCCTTGCCTAAAAAGATGTGTCCCAGGAAAAGCCCAGTAACCCACACTAATTAAAGTGGGGAAATTTTGATCCATGTTGTGCATCCTCTTTACCATGAGCTAGACCATAATACTTGACAATGATTATGAGAATGTCACATTGAAGAGTGTCAAAAAAGCGATACAAAAATACAGATTTCTTATTTTTATAATTTTCTGTTTTCCTAGATATTATGCTGGTTACCTTGTCAAGGAAGCAAATTAAATTATTTTGACAGAATCTTTTTTGAAAATCCTACAATGGCACTTTTTGCCATTTTATTATCTCTTAATTTTTTTTAAAATGCAAATGGATTAGTTATTTGTTTCTCAATTTTCCCAGGGGCCTCATTTTTTGAGTGTTAGCCCTTTTCTATTTTTAAAGATAGTATATTGTCATCACTCATCTGTCAGGGAATTCACAAGTTCAAAAGATTCCTGAGTTCCCACATGCTTCAGAAATCCCAGGTATTTCTCCTAATGACAGTGCACTCTATAAAGCTACCTTACAATCCTCTGAAAAGTGGCCATAAGCACACTGAGGGTATAATGCAGTCAGAACAGCACCCTGCATTCCAAACTATGATTTCTTAACGAGGTGAGTGCTGCTGTACTTGCCACAGGATTCATGCATAATTGATTCCAATTCATTTTACCAATTAGCCACCTTCCTAATGTTTGCATAGAGTTACTGGAAACAGTCTTGCTTTCTTCCGTCATGAATTCTTTCTTAGATGCTTGTTTTAGCCTCATTGCTTACGACATCACCTGGTATTAGGTAAATACAGTGTGTTTATTCTAGGTTATGAGTCATTATACTGTTACACCCGTACTGCATTATTAATGTGCCCAAAACTGCAATGCAATGCTGTATTGAACAGAAATGAAAGTGCTGTCATCATCTATGTTTGAGGAAAAGGGTGGCCTTGACTTGTTAATCTTTTCATGGTGGTGAAAGTATTTTAGATCACCAGAGTTCTAAATGTAAGTTTCTAAAGTTCTAAGCTTTATTTTCTTTGGGCATACATGTGTTTGAACGCCATTATTTTTAATATACTCAACTCTTTCTTTGACCATCAGTAATTTAGGACTAATCTTGATTGCTTTGTAATTCCTCTATTGTTCATAAGCACTTGAGGCTTAACCTAGAAAGCTATACAATAAGCTCCAAGAATATCATTGATCCCATCAGCATTTCTTATTTTGGGACAAAATTAAGTCCTTTTTTAGGCTGGGACAAGCCTGAAATGCTGTGGATTTTAGCCTTTGGACCCAGAAATTGCATTCTTTGACATTCAGCATTTAGAATTGTGTTCTAGTGCTGTAGGCTTGGTTAAGTCATGAGGTTTTACTTCCATTTGTTGAATGAATAACTACCCCTAAGCCAAAACTGTGGGCTTGCATAGAAATTAATTCTGTAGCAATTGCAGTTTCATTCAGTCTCATCTGAGAAACCTTATGAAAACTGGACTCCAAAAAATGGTAAAACTCCCACTGTCTTCATTGTAGTTAGGGTTTTATCTCCAATTCCCCAAAGAGATTCAATTCCTCAAACAGTTTTAAAAATAACTTTAAAAAATTTTTGAAAAGGAAAACCAGAAAAAATATTTGAGGACTGAAGAAAATGTACCAAATCAAGTTTTCCCTTTTGAATGATGTTATGAACTCCTTATCGAGGACTGATAAGGAGTAGAGATTGCTATTTGAGTTTTCATTTCTTGGGAGTCTCTAAACAGATATCTCTGTTTAACACAAAATTAAAGCAGCTGAGTGTAGTTTTGTAGAAGAAAGTAATTCTAGTGGAAACTGAAAACATTTTCAGCATGAGATTGTAATTTCTGTTTCTTAATTGGTGACTTTAAACTAAGTTGCAACAAAACTGTGACCTTTAATATGTCCACTCTGTAAGGAGTAAAAAATAACAACCACAAACCTCTGACCTGAATGCTAATTGGCAAGAATACTGTTTGCCTATTCATATTTTATTTAGTAAACTGGCATGCTAGACACATGTATTTTAAAGTTCAGGTTTAATTAAAAGATAAGGCTAAGCAGCAGCTTGGCAAGAGGATAAGGGAAAGTGTTGAATTCTTTGTTTCTGTTGACAAAGCAGCTGCTTAAAAAAAAAAAAAACCTAATCTCAATGTCAAATCAAGAAACTACTTTCATAATATTGGTGCATTTAATGAGTTACTCAAGTTTGCACTCAGGCAATTATCCTTCCTCAACTGATATTTTTATGAAGTGAAATATTTCAGGTCCCAGTCTGCTTGTGTTTTTAAAAAGCTGCTTTCCTTATATATATTATAGTAGAAAAACCTTATCTTTCAGACTTAAACTATCTTCATCAGTCAGAAAGGAGAGGTTAAAAGCTAAAGTGTGGGAAGCTGAGCAAGTGATTAGCTGCTTAGAGGGCAACACTTGGAAACATTTTCTTTCTACAGAAAAGATTAGAATGCAGGAAAATGCTTTCAAATATATTAGTTCAGAGGGCAAAAACATTTATGGCATGCCATGAGATTGTAAAAGTGGACATAACTCTTCCAGTGGCAATAAAGCTCTGTATATTCATGTGAAGAACAGCTGGCTCTGGTTACTTCTTGTGTAACCCCTTTATAAAACAAGTGTCAAGGGTAAAGAGAACAGATTCTCTTTATTTTTCAAATGCAGTAGCATGTGAAAACTCAATGAAAGATGAAAATCCCATTGTTATTGGCACTGAAAAATGACTGAGAAAATATTCTTGTGCAAAGGAGCTGAAACAACTGGATGTGAACTTACACCTAACAGATAAGTGAGGAAACAGAGACATGAGGCTGAACTGGTGAACAGAGCAAAGAACACACAGATCAAAGCTGGTGTCTTGCTACGTTGATAACTACATGGAAAAATCAGAGGAGTCACTCAAGTGTCAGGGAGAACTCATAAAGCCTGTACCCTGGTTTTCACACAGCATAAGTTGATAGCAGTTCCTTTCCAGCTTTACTAATCTCTAACAAATGTCCTGGCTACAGCTGTCATTACAGGCGCTCAGAAAGCAAGACATTTCACTAAAAATGAGAAGAGCAGAAACAGACAGAGAAGCCAACAACCCAACCTGTTGCAGGGTGTGTGTCTTGATTCAGTGTGACATGAAAAATGCATTTTCTTTGGAAAAAAGTATCAGCTTTTCCAGCAAAGTTTGAGACCCCCCCTACTAAGTGAAAGACACATAGGCAACATCCCTACTTCACATTAACAGCACCACTGACCTGAACTTAGACTGTCTGCATCAATTTGTAGTGACTGGAGACACAAAGTCATTTTAAGCTTTTCTATTCACACATGTGACCAGAAGTCTCTCTTGGACCTGAAAGCACCTAATAACAAAGACATTCTTAAAAATCATGCTGTTGTACTAGATTAGAGAAAAAAAAGAGGAAGACAAAGAAAATATGTTTTCAATATTTCCCACTAGCTCAAAGAGAGACTTGCTTGCACAGACCACATTTTTTGAGGTCAAGAACCACTGATACCCACAAGACCCAGCACGGTGAGCATATGTACATGTGTTGTGGATTGTTTCCTACAGTGTTGCATTGGAACAGAAGAACCACATAGACTTTAAAGTTTGGTTCTTTTCTTTCCTTTTTTCATTACAGAGCCTTGTCTTTACATCAGGCTTCTGATGTAGCTGTGCATGAGTGAGGTCATGTGAGCTCTCCACAGAGGAAACTGTGGAGACAGGACTTATTTCCCTTTCTCTAATTCATTACACTTGAAAAATAACTTCTGCTATCTGCACAAACCAGAGACTTGGGCAAAAGCAACATTGCCTTAGATGTCCCACTACTCAGCTGTGATAGAAAAAGCCAAAGAGCAGAAAGATTAATGATTGTGGTTAAAGGAGTAGATGTCTTAAAACTTTAAGAATGGTTAAACTTTCTCCAACAGCAGTTGGTTATAAGCAGATACTTTGGAAAGGGGAAAAACAGGAAATTTGCACTGAATTGTTTTCCTTGAATACATTCCTGGGTTCCAACTATTTTTACCTCAGGGACTTACTGGTCTAGGATTTATCAAATAACTTCAGTGAAACCTCTTCCATATCTGACCTTCACTGGGAAATATGTGTCATTTTTACTAAGAAGTCACGACAAGCAGGAATTGGAAATTAAAGCTACATCCTGTTCCCGAAGTTGACCAAAATATTAAGGGCTATCTTCATCTTTGCAGTGCTCAAGCTGCAATTTGAAAATCAGCAATGTGTTTGCTGAAGCTGCTTGCCAACTCTATCAATATGTAGATGCTCACACAGGCCATTCTACTGAGACTAAAAGTAATTATCTTATAGAAACAACTTCAGTCTTCCAATTCTTCCCTGGAAGTTTCCAGGACTAGAAGAATCCTTGTTGATTTACTATCAACCCTAATGCACAAAACATCACAAACTATGTCCGGATTGGAAGTATCTAAAAGGATGAAAGACCTTAGACACAGTGAAGCGTCTGATTTCTTTCAAAGTCAGCCAAGCAGCACTGATATAACCCCTTGAGTACCTGTCCTAAAATGCCAAGTGTGATGAGCTACCTCTTTATGGACCCTTGTCCCTTCCCTTTGGTGTTCTGTAATTGCTGAAGATGTACCAGCTGCTCTACAAGAGGGACAGCTGTCAGACTAAATTCTCCTCCTTCTTCTCAACTGATGCCAGTCTGGCAGAAAGAGCACCTTCATGGGGAAACCATTAACTAGAAGAAGCTGGTAGTTAAGGCACTTAGCAAAAAGAGCAAGAGTGCAAAAATCAGAACATATTTCCTGGAACATTTATCAAGTAAGCAACTTAGTAGCCCTAGGCCATATTATGCCACATCTTGTTCAACAGCTATCCCCACTGATTTCAAAATGTAGTTGTTTTGAAAAAACTAGCAGCAGGACAGATCCCCTGATACACTCATGCTAAGTTTTAATGCAGAAACTTTTTTTAAAAGTTGAAGGAAACATCCAATCACACTGCAGCACCTCAAGGAACTCACTCTGAAGGGAAAGGCAATAATATAGAAACAACTTTTTAAATCCAACAGAAAGCTATATTAGAAGAAAAACTTTAAACTTGAAGTCTATTTAAAACTATTTTGCCACAATCTTGCATATTACAAAATGTCGTTGTCGAGACAGCCACTGCACTCAGAGTGCTTCTTTAAAAACTTCAGGGGGCTTTAAGTATCAGGACTTTGTCATGCAAAAAGTCTTTCATACCTTTTTTATGTATCTTTCCAGTGTACAGCTCCACATAGCTCTGGCTCTTTCTCTCCTTCTTCTCTCTTCCTTCTGCAGTTCCAGCTCGCTGCTTCGTGTCCCTCGTACAGTGGCTCACCTGATCTGTCCCTTGACCAACCTCCTGCCCCTTTGTCCTCGCAGGACAGCCAGCAAACCTCAACTTCTTCACAGCATGGCCAGCCAGACTCCAACTCTTTATACACCCTTAGCCTTGAGGGCAAGGCTGTTTCCACTCTTCAGTGATTAACACAGCTGCAAGGTATCAGGGGTAAGATTGCCTTCAGCTCTATCTCAATCTTCCCACAACAAAATGATATTTTCATGAAACCTTTGGCAATATGAAAGGAAAGTCTGCAACTATGTTAACTTAATGGCAGCTACTCACAAGCTGATAGAGGATTCAGATGTTTCATAAGTGTCAATGTCAAAAAGAAGCAAAGGTTCAGGGAAGTAATCACAACTACTTTTGCCTTTATGAAGGCATATTTTTTTCACAGTAGCTATAAATATCCCCTTAGCATGGTGAGCAAAGAGGTACAATTGATTAATTACCTACTGCTAAACTTTCTTGCTGTTGCTACTTGGCTTGTTTTCAGTAGGAGATGTAAGTGCTTCCTGCTGTAGTGCAGGGAGGTTGAACACAGAACCACAACCTGTCAATGACATCTCTCAGAAGATTAAATGTAGGGCTGGATATGGCTTCTTCCACCTGTGTCCATCCAGTATGAAACTCTCCTTTTCCTTTCATCTAGATATTTACCTACAATCTTGATTCACTGCAAAAAGAAAGACTCTGCTCTGTTTCTGAAAAGCTGTCTAAGACAACCTGTTGCTCTTTCCCTATTTTTGACACATGCTCGATGAGGCATTTGTGTTCACTGCATTTATTACACCAGATTCAAACTGGAGACACTCCAAAACAGTGGGCAGCAGACTCCAGGAGTGTGCTGTGTGCCAGGGGGACTGGGGTCAGAGGGGCTGATGCTCCCACAGTACACAGCATCTCTGCAGTGCTCAGGTTCGTGGCAGCCAATCCTTTGATTTCAAGCATTTACAGATAGCATCACAAAATTATGAGAAGAAAAGACCCAAAAACCAGCTTTGCTTATCCACATTTCCTATGTTTTCTGAGAAACCACACTCAGGTTTTTCTTTTCTTAGAAGTAAGGGATTTTGGAAAAAAAAAAAAAAAATTGTTTCTGTTATGCCTTGCACAGCACCTCTAACACATGTACTGCAATCTCTCCTTATTCCTTCAATGTCCAAGGTCACAAGAAGGAATCAGAACCCATGACACAATGCCTTTGCAGTCCTCACCACCCCCTCCTCTCCCTGTGCAGGAGTTACCACTGCTGCAGCTCCTGCAAACTCCTTCACCAGCTGGACCCTGCCTGCCCTGCTCTGCCCTCTCTCCTTGGGAACAAGACAGCTCTTCTTCAGCACAAACCTGTGTCCCACCAGCCTTTCTGCCAGCACACACCCACCCAGCCTATGAACATGAACTTGAGCTTCTTTGTGGATGCAGACAAATTATAAATTATGAAAACATACATTAACAAAGAATTTTTAAAAACCAAAACAAAACAGCAAAATTCCTACATAAATACTTCATCCCTTATTCCTCTCATCCTGCAAGCAAGATGAATTTACTTAAATCTTGCATATTCATGACTTTTGTATCCAGCTAGAATATTCTAGAGTTGTTAGACTTCATCTTTCTGAGCAGCTAGAGTCCTGTCACTGCCTTTAATGGTGCAGAAGAGACACATCCAGTGAAAAGGATCTATGAGAAGCCCCAGTAAAGATCAGGCCGACAAGAGAAAGCCTGCCATGATCCTCTGTTGATGGTGTCAGCAGGACCGCTGAAGTGAGAAGCACAAAATTTTTCTTTGATGACAAACACCATTAAAATTTTCCCTCACGGTCCTCCCCGGGCTCTGACACATAAGGGGCTGTGACAGCTCCATCAATCAGCTCCTGCAGATCCTGAGGAAACCAGCCATCCCCACACAATATCCACCGTGATGCCAGCCTCAGGGCTTGTATCAGACAGCTAACATTACACTTCTTGATGCATAAGGCCCAACATACGAAGTTTTTCTCAGATTTCTACTCCCAGATGCCAAAATTACCGAGCAAAATATCCGAGGCCATTTTTACCCTCTCCGCTGCTCCCAGGGCAAATTGTTAATCTTCTGTCAAGCCTAATTCCTGTTCCTAAGTTTATCTCAGCAGCCAGTCCCTTGACTGGCACTGCTGCACTCAAGTTGTGTGCTCTTTTAGCCGTGCCCTGTCCATGGACTGGCAGAGGCAGTGTGGAGCTGCATTCACTTCATTTTGACTTCAAACAGTCCCCACTGTGGCTAGATGCTCCAGGATAAAGGAGTGGAGAAGCTCACCCAACACAGACATGACAATGTGTGCTGGGTCTGACACACCAGCAAGCAGGAAAGTCACGGTTTTCCTGGTTCCAGGTGATGCTTTCAGGCAAATGCAAGGGAACATAATTTTGCCTTCAAAATAAAATGCTGCTAACTTGACCTTAAGTAACTGCTCTCTGTAGAATGGTCTTACAACAGCACCAAAATGTTATACAAATTAATTTATTAAGGCAAAGGAATTTGTTGTAATGATTGACACGACAGCTCCTGTGCAAGGCTCAGAGAATACTTATATGAGCATATATTACTGTGGGATTAAGTCAAATCTTATTAATATCCCCTCATTTGTTAGGGAAAGTACAAATATTTTGCTTTTATTAACATTTCAAAGGTGTCATTTCTAGCTCTACTGTCTGTGTATAAACAGTGAATATACTCTCATGCTTGATGCCACAGGAAGAAAACACGTTATCTTTATAGGCAAATCCAATAACATTTTTTAAATTTCTAAAGCACTGCTCACAGAAACAAGAAAATCTATAGAAAAGACATAATTTTTTACGTGCTACAATACTAATCTTGGAAAAGTACTGCCACAAGACATCATTATGTCAGCAAGTCTAGGAGAGCTGCATAAAGCATTCAACCTGCATAATAAAATTACTATCTCCATGTTTATTTAGAAAAAACACAGAAATTTTTGGCCTCGAGACAAGTGATAGAAAAGCTGAATAAACTATTGTAATGGCTCAAATGAAAGTAGTAGCTAGAAGCAGAAGGTTAGGGGTGATATTCTTGGAGTTTAATTTGTTTTTTTCAAGGTTTAGTGAATTTTTTTGTCCAAATAACTTAGTCATACAGCACACACAGCTTACCTGATCTGCCCCGAGCAGTTGATGTCAATAGATATTCACAAATTCAAGTTTACCTGGATGAAATATAGAGTTGTAAAATAATTGCACTTTTAAAAGGTTAAAACATTTTAATCTCGTATTTTCAAAGCACCCCCTCATTTAAAAGTGATAAAAAAACCCACAGTTTTTTCTCTGAATTTGGTCTGGTTTTGGAGCTAAACTGAAAAATTAATTCTACTTTTTCAGATTTTTAAGGCAGTCAAAAATCAGTTAGCCAAGTACAGTTAACATTGATACTATCTCACTTTGAAGAGTTGGTACTGATCAGGGCAGTATTACACTAAGCACGTTTAAGGTGGCAATTCCCATGCTCCTCCAGGAATGAGCAAGCTCTCCTTGCTAGTCATGCCAATCATGACTAACACAGACAAGACACATGAGTGAGTGCAATCGCTTCCACACATCTACGTTTCATTCCATTATAACTTCAAAGAGAATGGGGAATACCGCTGTTTGCCACTGCATTTGTGCATGAATATGATGTACATAAGTGCAAACGAAAAAATTCTTGTTCTGCTTTATCTCTCAGGAGGTCACAACAATGACCTTTAATAGACTTGGTGCATGGTACACAGCAGCATCACTGCATCGCTGCTGGGTGCTCAGGAGTGCTGATGTAGCACCAGCATTTCTGTTATCTACAGCTCCCAGAGAGCCTGTAACTCACCCATCTTCCTCAACTCCACCATCTGAGCACGCAGAGAGCTCATGCCAGGGAGGATATCTGTGTTTGTTCAACAATCATGTGTTTGCCAAGTGATAGGCGATGGTATCTCCAGTGTTGCCTTGTTGCCTTTCACAGTCTATTTGTAGACTGAAAAATAGTATAGACAGGAGATTGGGCATCCTTAGCAGATTGGCACTTAAAATTATTTGTGTATCAGCCTTCCCTTAACAGCAAAGGGGATTCAATGACTTTGTGCATCTGAATTCCAGGCTTTCATGGTGCTCAAGTATTTTAATTTCTATACAAAATAAGTACCAGTTTTCCACTAACAAAAGCCTGGTGTTTTCAGTCTTATTTTTGGGGGATATACCTTATCACATAAATTTCATAAAAGTGAGCATGGAAATATCTTGTCCTGCTTAGATTTTTCAATAAACTTAGAGAAGAGACAGGGAATTTCCTTCTTACTACCATTTCTAACTTGTATTCAAACCCACATCCATACACACCTGTCAAATAAATATATTTTGTATAGCCATCCCCTGTTTATCCTTATAATTCCTACCTTCTTTGTAAAGAGATTCAGAGGAAAAGTGTAACATCTTGCAGCATCAAGAAATAAGTGGAAAATTGTTTGGTTTTCTTTCTCATTAGTCATTCAACAACAAAATTCCATGTGTTGGTGGGTTGCAGTAAAGGTAGCAACCTTCTGCATCCTGGCATGAGGAAGAGAATCATGCTCCCCAGTGCTGAAATGGCATTTTCTGCCCATTGTTCCAGTTCTGTCTGACAAAGCATGTGGCTTTACAAATGGAGCCTAGTCCTGGACACTGGAATATGTGCCCTAGTTTGATTCAGTCACAAAAATCTACTAATCCAAAAATATTTTGCAAAGAACTCAGTTCCTCAAGGTGAACCAGGAGCCTAGCATTTAACAATTAGCTTTTAAAATATCAGTCTTATCAGACTTGGGAGGAAATTTAACATTAAAATAATAAAATTAACAGAAAATATGTATTAATTTCTGCAACTAACATCCCCCATGAGTAGCTGCTTAATGAGGGCAGAGGGGTTCAGCTCAGCACTAAAATAATGGGACAGGCTTACAGTATAATACAGAGCCCTGGCACAGGCACACATTTCCCTCTTCTCCAGATCACAGTAAATCCTGGGTGCCCTCAGCCAAGTAATTCCATTTCTCTGCTGTCCCTTTCTCTGGACCATTGCCCATGATTTTTTAGCCTGGCAAATCTCTGGGACAAGGGCTGTCTATTATGACATATTTGGATAGTAGCAGTTCCAGTGGGCCTGAAAGGGATCTCTACACACTAACAAGTACAAATGAATAACAACAGAACAAGAACATTGTCTTTTCTTAAAGCATCTTAAATCCCTTTTTTCTGCTCCTAGACACTTCACAGTGCTTAATGAGCATTTGAGAAAAAGCCACAAAAGGACATTGCTTTAAAAGCAAATGCTTGCTTGCAATTTTGTATGGGTAAGTGAACAATTTTTTCATGTTCAACTTCAGTAAGAAAAGACTCGGCTACTTCATATTTGAAAGAAAACCTTTCTGAACATGCACAAAGCCTGTCAGCCTGAAAAATTGCAACAAACAGGCCAAAGGGAAACAAGAAGCCCACAGACAACCGTTGAAGGATACTAGTAGAGGACATATGCCAAATGTATTGGGATCAAGGACTGGTGAATACAGATATCTTCAGACAGGTTAAGAATCTGCATGCAAAAAGACAACCAAATAATATTCTCATAAAACACTGGCAGGTTCATAAAGCTGTGCTAACTGACATAACAGGATTCCTTTCTTTTTAGGCTGTGATATCAATTCAGCTTCTCTGGCACTTCTGTTCTCTATCTCTAATAGACCTACTGAGACTAAAAGCAGACCTGAGTGTTTTGTCTCTTGTGCTGATGTGCTGCTGTAATGCCTAGGAAAAGCTGATACCAACACCCTCATACAGCAGGGAGAAAACCACAGTCAAAATGAGCAGTGCCTGTATCACCTGCTGATTTAAATCTAACATCCCAAGGAAGCAGAAACCCAGCTCACTACAGAAAGGAGATGGATGGTTATGCAACGTGGGACACGCTTCACTAGATCTGATGCTCATCTGGAGGCTCTCTCTCTTTCTCTCTCTGTAAATCAAATCTGATGACAGCTCCTGCTTCCTTTTTATTAAGATATAAGCAATGCAAAGGAAAAACGAGTTCTCCAGCTCACATGGAGGCAAATAAAAACCAATGTTAACAGAGGAAAGGAAAAGTTTCTATTGCCTGCTTTCAACTTCCAAAACTGATTCCTCCCCCAAAAATACAGATTTGGATCAATTCCATACTCATGAGCATGCTGCTGGACTGCAAGAGGATAATTTACTGTACAGCTTCTCATTAGCCAAGACTAGGCACAGTACAGAATCCTCCAATTCTGCATGTTCCGAATCTGACAGTCCACAGTCTGCCTATATACATGCATACACAATTCCTCCTGAAGCCAGATGGAGCTGTAGACTGACCCTTATCTTTAAGCAGAAGTTTTTTGGTGTCATTCTGACTTTTACATCACATTGCAAAAATTCAAAAGTCAGGAGCCCAGAAAATAGTTTGGACTTTTTTTGCTACTCATTACTATCTACATTCTCTACACATGCTTGTGCTTGGTGGGATTTATAGAGCTAGCTGCTCTTTGCTCCTTTGAATATTTCCCCAGAGCTGACAGCCAAAAGCTTCATTTTGAACATCTGGAACAGTAAAAGCAAAAAACAGAAGCAGCACCACCAAATTCTGTGTATCAGCGATGGATGCTTTCTTTCTCTCAGCATCATTTTTTGCTGTACAGCACTAAAGGCTTCAGCTGAGAGTGTTACACTCACGTGAGTGTGTTGACATGCCCTCTGTGGAAGTTCCCAGAAGTACCATCTACCACAAATTATACTTGAAGGAGAAAATGTCTCTAAGCTTTGTGCCTACCTACCTAATCAAACTAGAAATATCAGATCATTGGGAAGGAAGCTTTTGTCAATGTTCTATTTCTTCTAATTAGCTATCATTGTTATAACTACCAACCATGTTTCAAAAGAAAGATATTAAAAGTTAGAGCAATATCCTAGGGACCTTATAATCCAAATTAGAGAAGGCACATCAGCAGATGGCAGGCACACAAAGACGTGGAAAATGGGAAAAGACTGCGAGGCCTTGAGCTCCTTACAATGTGTTTGGCATTCAAGGGAGTTTGTTTCAAATGTGGCAGCTAGCATGTCTTCCTGCAGTTGCATATTCAGGCCAGGCACTGGAAAGGTTCATGGAACAATTGTGCATTTTAAAGCAAACAAATCCACCTAAGGAGGTGCTCAAAGATGAGCTGGGGACTGCCACACGACCCCTCCATGGAAGGGTTCCCAAAGGTGACAACCACAGCAAGGGGCTTAAAGCAAAAGCCAGCGTTGCTCAGTATTTCAGTTTTGCTTTGAATGACACAAAAGGGCAGCCCTTGAGCCTCCTCTCAGACTGACAGAGTCACATCAGTCTCACACCCTGTATGAGCCAGAGTTTGACTCCTTCAGGCACACACACACACACACACACACACACACACAGAATGGAGCCAGGCATGAACATTCCTCTCCACTTTCCAGGATGGACAGGCAAGGGCCAGCTCAGATCTGCAAACTCTGTCAAAGAGGCAGTAGATAAATGCTTGGGCAGAGCATCTCACAAATGGAGCTCTGCAACTTCCAGAGCAGAGCTGGCTTGATTTTGGCTGGCTCGCAAAATGGACAGGGAAGCTTACAGCTGTCTGTGCCCATCTGTTTAGACATGCCTTAAGAGCCCAACAGAAGCTTTGGCCATCAACACCAGCTGAAAACGTGTCCTAAATTTAGGACATTAAAACAATTTGGCAGAACAAATACAACTATTAGGCACCAACACAGATTCTGCACCAAAATTGTGGAAGCACCTCCAGTTTATGACACGTTAAATTACAGGCTAACTTGTCAAATTAGTTTTAAAATCCAAAGGGAACAAATTCTGACAAGAAAAATAAACAAAGAGAAAAACCGTTTACCAGAATTAAAGAAACCTTCAGCACCAAGCATTCAGTAGTAATGGGAAAGCAGTGTTACTATGGCTACTGACAGCCAAGTAATAATACCTCACCCTCAAAACAACAGCAAACATGTTGTCTCTGTGCTTCTACCTGGGCTATTGAGGAGTAAGGGGAAAACACCCAAACATCCCAGTTCCTCTGCTTCCTTTGCTCTAAGACAGGAACTGCAACAGGAGAACAAGGTGTGATCTGTGTCGAAAATATTCTTCTACATTAAATGCTCATTGAAATCAAGTGTCTACCCATTCCTTGATATTTTCTTTCCCCCTCTCTCCCACTATATAAGTAACATGAACAAGTAACTAGAATATCTTTAATAGAAGAGATTTTATGGCTTCCCCCTCTGTCCTGAGTTGCATTTCATAGGGTCTGAAAGGAGCAAGGAGAACTGAGTATTGTGCTGTGTGGGAGCTTGTGCCATGGAATGCTGAGCATTTAGAGGAGAAGCCAGGCTACCTGCTGCCCAGTGGGTGCTGAACAGCACAGCTCGAGGCACCCACACTCACAACCAGCCAAGACACGGGCCTTAGCAGAGACCTGGCAAATTTTGTGACAGCTGAGTGACAGCTGAAGTAAAACCAGACTGCCTAATAACAGCACAGACAACCATATGGAGGACTGGACATGTAAATATTATTCATGTGCATGCTACAGTAAGTCAGCAGAACTAATTTGAAGGAAAAAAAAATACGCTGTGGTGACTTCAGTCTCAAACCTTAACTGTGGTATTTCAGGATTCTTCATTTCTTCCTTCTACTTCAGCATTCCTCTTTCACTATCCTTGCTTAGAAACTGAAGGCTACTTCCTTACCTCGAGGGATAGAAAATCCACAGTAAATGGAATTATCTATACCTACAGATGTAATCCACACCCTCTATATTCTGGCATGACATAAATGTTGCGAGTACAGTAGGATTAAATCAGGTAAATCAGTATTTCAATAGCTTGAACAAGAAATCAATAGGGAAAAGAAAATAACAGAAGAAAACAAATCTCTCTGAACCTCTAAGAATGTTACATGGATCATGTAACAATTATCACGTTAACTAAAGTTCCTCTCACATTCCTTTGACCTTTTCTTAACTTCCACAAAGCTTTTAATGTCGAATGCCTGGCTTTGAACCTTCCTCGCTCCTTGGGAAAAAAAAATAAGCCTGAATCAGTTTTGAGACGATTTATATATTTACCACTACTTCCTTGTTATTTCCAAAGTGAATTTTGAACAGTTTAAGCTTGTCCAGTGATCAGCAGAAGTAAGAATTGTGTGGCCCAAGCACCTTGAGGAAGCTCCATGAAGAGCCAGGTGCCACATGAGGGGCTGGGTCAATGGCCACCTCTTGGCTGGATTATTCCCACTCCTCTGCATCACAGCAGGGAAATCCCTCCAGTGATTGCACAGGGACCCCCACAAAGAGAGGGCTCCTAAACTAACCGCTTTAACTCAGTTAATACTCAAATAAAGCCAGCTAGGCAATATGAATACAGGCCCAGAGCTGCTTTTAGAATTATGTATTTCTGAGCAAAACACGCTAGTCTCAGGCACTTTTCCACGTGGTTACTTACAAAGCATGAACTACCTCTATATTTAGTATTTGAGGAAGAGCCTGAGTTCAAGCCAAAATGCTTGTGGGTTATTTTCCCAGAGAAATCATTAGTTTCTGAATCATAAGGAGGAAAAATGAGAAGCATGAGGAATTAAAGCAAAGATACTCAGGCTCAATCTTTGGTCCTGGAGTTCACTAAAATCTGGATTCCCCAGTGGCAGGAAACTTGCACAGGCTTGCACAACTCCCTGTTAAATCAGTCTCTACAGAATGTGTAGAAATTAAATAACTCAGGGCAATTGTGCCTAAATGGAAGCATGAAGTGAAAAGGCCTTTCTGTCTTTTGAGTATCTGCAAGTAGAGCTTTCAGAAAGTACAGCGGTGATTCAGACAAATTGATATATTGTTAGAAATATGTATGGGAGATGATGCAGCAACAGAGAAACCTAAAGCAAATTAGGCTAATTCGTTTATGCAACACTACTTGCACTTATGGAGATCATTTTTCCATCCAAAAATAAGTTAATACCTTCAACTTTTTGTTTTGCTGGGTCTGTGTTTTGCCTATTTGACAATAGCCTTCAGTTTACTATCAGCCATAGAATTATTTTTTCTATTTGTGCCCTTAAGGATTTGAATCTTTCCTGTAGGAAAAATCCCATTAAACTCAGAGAGGTTCTATGAATGAATGAATTTCGGATGCAGAACCAAAACTTATTATAACATCTCTGTGAAACAATTTGAAGTCTTGCAAAATGTATTTTTAATAGCAGGCAGAGTTTGAAAAAAATCACACTCTTTAGAACTAAAGAGCAAATATTTTGTAAAGCTAATGTCCATTAGCATTTCAAATCAGGCAGTGGACTGTGTGCAAATACCTGAAAAATTTTTGATAAATGTGTACTAACGACATAGCTGATGGCTAGTGTGCCTTTACAAGCATTCTTGTTCCACAAAATATTTTTAATTTTAAAAAATGCAGATTTAATAAAATTAAATTTTTTGTGAAAATGGGAAAATGGAAGAAATAGAAGTAGTGACAACAAGAAGACAACAAAATCAGAATTTTTCAAATAATTTGCTTATCGTTCGTCAAATCAATTATCTAGAATTTCAACGTGTTTGCCATTGTTTTGTTTAGAAATGGTATTAATTGAAACAAATGCATGATTAAAAAATAAATAGCCTCAACACAAAACTGAAGCATTCTGAAATATTTTTAAAAATAAAAGCTGTAGTGATGAAATATTCATTTCTGGGTGATCCACCACAGTAGATGCTTTAGCAAAGTGCAACATGTTATACGAGGTTCAGGAGGAAATTTATGCTATGTGTCAAAGGTATGTGAAACAAGTGAGTTTTGGCTCCCTTAAGATTGCAGTGCTGTGTATTCAAACTGTAATATTTCTATCCCTGGTTAAAAACTATAAGTTGTCTGCTTGGGAATTTCAAGAATTTGCGTCATTTAGAGACTTTTAAAACCCCAGTTTCTGAAATGATAATTCTTTTCATAAAAATAAATGGCTTGAGCCCCTATTTTTCCATCCAAAGCAAGTTGGATGGGCTGGGAAAGTCCAGATCTCAAGAGTGCAATGTTTTATGCACGTGGGCTAACATACACACTAAAAATACATTTACATTAAATATATAAATTATGCTGTTACACATTTTTGTTCTCTTGAGCAATTGATGAATATTTTGAACATGATATTGTGTGAGATGCACCAAATAAAAAACAATCTAAAGCTCTAATTTAGAATAATAGATAATTCTTTGGTTAAAATTTCTGGCTAATTATCACCTGCATAAATACTCATTCAGTTCATTCACATCACACATTAGCTGTGATCTCTCCTTTTTTCATTTGGGAACCAGTCAACTCCTACTAAGAAATGTTTCTTTCTGACACAAAAATATGAATAAAGTATTGCATATATCATCAAACTCATAAGTAGTTAATATTTCATTAGCTCTGTTTTCACTCCAGAATTTTTACATGACTTTTTAGACATATGATGCTCACAATAAATTTTGAATACTTCCATTTAAGGGACACTGCCCCACAGGTAGCAAAAGTATGTTAATATTCACAGCATATATAAAGATAACAGCTAAATCTCATTGTTTCAAGTAAGAAATACAGACTTTCTGTACAAAATCTCCCACAGAACAAATAAAACACTTCCCTAGGGGATCCAGGTTATTACAGTTTTTTTCACTGACATGAAAATTTGTGACTCTTTTTACATTCAAAGCTTATAAAGGATTCTTCAGTTTGTGAAAAATTCAGTAATGGTTTAAAAAAAACACATTTTGTCTTTACACTGTATCAGTAATGGGGACTACAAGAACAGTATCAAATTCCTCATCATATTTCTGTAAGCGGGTTCATTACACATGAAAATATTATTCTGTCATTTGCCTTTTTTACTTTTTTTCTCTTGATTTGACTGAATCAAAGCACTTCAAGTACATCTGTGATTCAAAAGATGACTAAAACAGAAAGAAAATACTTTAAATTTGTGAAGTTGCCATTGTGAACACCCTTACTTTTTGTTGTAGTCAGTTTGCTGTACCATAAATGCTAAACTGGATGTGACTCCCAGTGTTTTGCTGCCAGGATAGTGTCTGCTCAGTTATAAAAAGACAACAATAAAACTTGGAGAGTTTCCATTCAAGTGGATGAACATTACGATAACAGATTTTCCTGAAACCACCAGAAACCAGCCTGGACATGTTTTTCTGTAAGGCTCAGGGACGAAGGATGCTGACTTTCTTTCCTGGACCATGTGCTACCAGTTTTACCCTTTTCCATAGAGGTGAGCAGCCCAGCACATCTGAACCTCAGCTAGCCAGGTCCTTATTTACAACTTGTTGCCAAGGAAATCCCTCCTTCTTTCACAGGTCTCTGTCCTCAGCAAAGAAATGAATATTTCTTTGAGCTGGTGCTGAAGATGCCTCTTGGCAATAGCAGCAGTTAAATGTCTGTTATACACAATGAGCCTCTAAAATCACAAAATATCCTATAATTTGGAATTATAATTTGGAAGCTTTCAAGTGACTTGAGCATGAAGCACGGGTAAGGTCAGAGTGAGATTTGTGTGAGCACACTTCTTACCCCATCACTACCAAAATCAACCCATTGCTTGACAGTTTAGCAGTCTGAGGAAAAATTAACCCACCTTTTTTCCACCCCTGCATGTTTACTCACCCTTCTTGTTTAATTTTACAGTGTTATTGTTTTTTCCCTCACATCTGTGGTAGAACCCACAGAAGAAAAACACAATATAATACTGAAGATTTTCAATGAATAAGATTTCATTCTTACATAAATACAGGGGCTAATACATACAGTTATATGAAGATTAGCCCCCTAATTGATGCCAGATCTGTGTTGTTCTTAGTATTACATATGTTGTGTTATTTAAAGCTCTCATACACAGCTTTAATATTTGCACTAGACTTCCTGAAAGCGTTTCAATTCTTTATTTATGACTCAGTGCTCTCTGCTTACTCTTGCCTGAACTATCTTTCTTCTCTAAGTCACCACTTTTCTTATCAGCTTCCAGGCTCCTTCCTCTTTTATTAGAATTTAGCACTGTGCTGATGCTTACAGGTTCTTCTGTAAATTTACCAGTGGCTTTTAGTTATAGCTGAAAAACCTATTTATCAACTGGAATATAAAACACTTTAATATGCAATCGTGTGTTGGCATAAACAACATTATTGAAATATTACAGGGGGTTACTGATGTATAACAAGATACTCTCAAGAACAGTAGAAATACAGGGTTGGTGACATTGCTAGTACAGCTTGCTTTAAATTTTTAGTTAAAAATTTACAGATTTACTTAGAGAGGCTTCTGGTTCATTATCCTTTTCTGTACACCCAGATAGTTCTGAGTGTTTAGGGAATGTGTGGGGATATGTAATAAAGGAAACAGTGAGACCATGCAGAGAGGACTTTAAGCTTGAAGTTATTGGGGGTTTTAACTTTAAAAAGCTCTGGGCCATACCCAGAGAGAGCACTGTTCTTGCTTTTATCTTCACTGTGTTCACTGGGACCAGAGTAAGCATGCTTGAGAGGCATGGGCAGAAGTGTGAAAGGGGAGAAAAGCACACACATTGAAAGAAAAGTGAGACTTTAAAGTAGACACTGGGATAAATTCAGAATTCAGAATATGTAGAAAACCAGGCAATAAACTTCTACCGTGTGCTTCTGGAAAGAGACTCCCAGACTGAGTTCTGGAAACAAAAATCTCTCTGTCAGCAGAATCAGCAGTAAATCTGTGGGCCAGACAACAAACAAAATCATACACAGCTGAGCCACAGCAACTGTGTGTGCAGCAAAGGATGAGGATCACTATCTACAGCTAGCTCTATGTGCCTGCCCTGCACAGGTAGCTGAGCCTGGTTCTCAAGAGTTTCCATTCTAAGAAAAGGTTGAAAAATATTCAAGAGGCTTTCCTCTGTGAATATGAGATCATACAAATCCTGGAAAGCACGTAGTTAGACATTGGGCACCCATCTCAAGACATGATCACATTTGTCTCAGAACTCAGCAGTTCCTTTCATTTTTGATTGATATCTCTTTGCTTTGAATAGAAACTTCTATGTGAAGACTTCAAATTACTTTTCATTTAATGACTACCATACACACACAAAAAAAAAAAAATCCCAAACACTTTTTAAAATTACCTACCTTACTGACTCTAAATTTAGTCTGTCCTGCAGGAAAAGAATGCCTGTGGTTATAGCTTGAGAATTTACTAATATATGTTTTTATATGTATTGATGTGTTTCAAATCCAGATGTCTGTATCCCCTCTCCTGCTACATCCTCCACTGTCAGAATGTGCTTTCTAATTTTGCTACTGTTCCTTAAACCAAGAGAAAAGTGATTTTTGAAAACTTTCCAAACACATGGACAGGTTAATAGTTCATCTAAAATGTATATATGCAGCCATATAAACAGGGGTAAGAGGGGAAAAAGAGAAGAATGGAAAGGGAAGGAAGGCAAGAATACAGCTTTTTAGGAAATCTATTAGAAATAT
The DNA here is from genome assembly GCA_013398615.1 of Brachypodius melanocephalos. Classification (NCBI taxonomy): domain Eukaryota; kingdom Metazoa; phylum Chordata; class Aves; order Passeriformes; family Pycnonotidae; genus Brachypodius; species Brachypodius melanocephalos. The sequence goes on along the minus strand of VZSR01001479.1, from coordinate 21,273,982 downwards.
TTCTCCAGAGCAATTAAGGGCACTAAAGTAAAGATTTCTATGCAAATAGAAAATATTGTATACCAGTGAAATAGTGCCTTGACCCATCTGACTGAGTATGCTGCAATTAACCAAGCCAGTTAGTAAAAAAAAAAATTAAAACACCATTACTGAATGTTCCAGTAATGATGTTCTCAGCAGCTTTTGGGAGATTCTAAGAGACTTAGTCCCTTGCAAATATTAATTTAGCTAGCATAGACAGTGATATATTAATATTTTATTTGTGTTTGAAATAAATTATAGCTTATGCTTTCTCAGACACATCTTCCGAGACTACATTAAACATTAAAAAAATAATATTCAATTATTCACTGTTCAAAGGCCAACAGATACATTCAGGACAAATAACCCGTGGAGACTTATTGGGCTAAGATTTACATAAAATGCTCAGTAAAATGGCTAAAAGCATAAGAGCTGCACTTCACACGGTAGCTACATAAAATTGCCATCCAGAATGCTAAAACTTTTGCTTAAAAATTCAGTCATTTAACAGGAAACTTCCGCCCTTCCTGACAAGGTTGTGATATTTCACTGTGTCATTAATGACCCCATTAGGTCATTAAGGCTGTCACCTGCCACCTATCACCGGTGTGGTTTTACATCAGGTTAAAACCATGCCCTTTCTGCAGAGTGCAAAGCAGCAAGGAAAAATGAAGGCCAAGAGACAGTAAACAACTCTGCTTGTAGATGCAGTAGTTTCCAGTACACAAGGTCTCTGCTAGGATTCTCTGGCCCCAGTGCAACTACTCTATAATGGCCACAGTTTGTTGCCATGAAGCTTTTCCATTGGCTTTTCCAAATGGTTTTCCATTTTGGGCCACCTCACAGTTGGCTCAGTTCAACACCCTAAAGTCTCTTATTGAACTGTGCCATGTCATTCTCTTGGGGAAACCTCCAAGGGCTGTGGCAGCATCTGACAGGGAAGTGGCTCCCTGGCAGAGCAAGTGTTGTTATATATCACAGAGCTGCTGTGCAAACACCTGGGAACAGTTTCCCTCCAATTTTCTGTGTCTTTTGAACCCCTCCCTCTTCATTTGTGTTTGATCTAAAAAGACAGGTTAGAATTAGGAAAGATGTAGCCATAATCATTTAATAAACACCATTCTGGTTGAAAGCAAATTGGAACGGACACTTGCAAAAACTGTTTGTGATCAACATGGTAAGCAAGGGACAGGAACAATATTAAATCAAATTGCAGCCACATGCAGCAGGTGTCAGATGTGCCTTCAGTAGTTGCTGCTGTGAAAACAAGACAGAACTCATTTGTTGAAGGTTGTGTTAAGGTGATGCAGGGTTTTTCTTCAGGTCCTGTCATCTCACATGAAGTGTTTATCAAGTATGTATGAACTTTTATAGCCTCTGTGAAATGAGCAGCCTCTGACAAGCTCCTGAGGGACAGCTCTCTGGTTTGTAACAACTTCTAACACGAGTGGCCCGTGTGTTGGTGCTGTGACAGGCACCTAAAAGAATTAACTGCTGTGATCTGCTGCATGATCCTACCAAGGAGAGGCAGAAAACAATCAAGAGGGTGGAGTCAAGGACATTTAGCAGCTGATCACAATCTGTTCTGCATTACAGGGAAGAGCACCAAAGTGACAGACTGTGCTGGAGCAACTGTCTGCACACCATGCGTGGAGTTAAAAAGACCAGAAAATTCTGATGCTAGCAGTGACAGAGGATGACTGCACAATGTAAATCTGAGGTGCTTTGATTAAGCCCTTCCCAAGACACAGCCCAGATGTAAACAATCTGCTTATCTAATTTTCGGTGTCTTAGAGCACATTTTTGCATGCAACGCATGTGCTTAGTGCCTGATTTCATTTATGTCACTCAGAGGAATGCCTAAAATACTGGGTTTGTTTCTCTCCAAGGACCACTGTAATTTCAGATATACATTTATGTTGCCTTTAAATCCTATTAGAGCTCTACTTACTCCTTACAACACAATTAACAACAGAGTGATGAACAAGGGTGACAAAAATGACCATTCTCAGTCTCTTGAATCTTTTGATTCTTTTTCAGCTAAATAATTAATAATGCAAAATCCAGACACAAGCCATGGGGTGTCTTCAGAGTAACTGATCAACTTCCACAGAATATTTATCTTCATTTGAATATTTATTATATCCGTAGGTCTTGGGTTTGTATTACCCACTTCTTTACTGCACTCATTTCACAACTAGTAATGATAGGTACATTAGTATCAGCCTGAACATTAGATTAATTCTTTAAGTTTAATTTGAATAACATTTCTTTCTTAGTAGGCAGATCTAGGAACTGATAACACTAGTCTTCCCCAGAATGTGCTTGGAAGACATGCAGTCAGAAGCATTTTTAGTGTATGAGGGCTGCTATAGCCAAGGCTAATCCCATTCCCCATCTCAAAACTGGGTGAACTGAGTCCCATTACTTTTAGCATTTCTGTGACATTATAAAAGAATATTTCCGACTCAAGTCTGTACACTAAACATGACCTGCATTCGAAATTAATCCCTTGCATGCTTCATACAACAGGAGCACCTTGCTCAGTTGCTATGAAACTGTTGAAGCCAAGGAAAGGGAAAAAGCTTTGTGTCTTGGGAATACTATCTCTATGGAGCCCATTATTCAGGTTCTAGAAGAGACATAAGGTCACACTTCTCATAACAGACCACTGGTTTAGCATTGTTATGCACATAACAGCTACATAAAAATGATGTATGCTCCTTCTGCTCTATATCTGGAGCAGGATTTCTACCCCTTGGTAATGGAGCTAGACCACTCACAAAGGTACATGTTGCATCACACTACTCACACCCCCTTTTCAATATGTGTGCATATGCTTGTCACACACAGATCCATATTTTCTCTCAGACTTGAAGACAGACATAGGGTCTCAAGTATCCAAAAGTTTGTCTGGTTTTGTTGGTTGTTTTCCCAGAGATGACACTTGAGCCACTTCAAACCGGTAGCAGCAGCATGCTCTCATAGAAATTGTGGGAAAACCGGGACCTGTCAAAATGCCATGTCACTTGAGCACTTCAGAAATGTGATATCCTCGTCATCTGAGCAATCCTAACCATTCAGAGCAACCTGAAATTTTCAGGGGACAGGTGCCTAAAAACCTTTCAATAGCTGTGACAGCAGTGCCTTTGTATCTGATGGCCAAAGGCTATGAGCAAAGCAGGGGGTTTGTGCAGGTAATTCCTTCTATTATTCCAGAACAGAAGGAGGTCGTTCAAGCAGTTTCTTTTTACCTTTCAGACAGGGTGACCATGGTCTGGAAAACTGCCTTATCTAAGTACGTTAAGCTCTTACTTCAGTAACGAGGTGGAACAGCAATTTCAGTGCAACTTCAGAGCTTCTCTCACCTATTCGAGCAGCACAGGCAGTACTGCATGCCTCCAGCAGGTCAGTTCTCGCACCTTGTCTGATGCACGGTATCATGCTTCGTGTAATTAGCTAAAGAACAATGACATGGAGCTTAAATGAAATTTTAATGACGGTGTGTTCCCGTTTTTATGTTGCTTTCTCTGCATGTTCAAATAAAAATGATTGTTGTAAAAATTTACCGGGCTTTAAGTGATATGAAGGTGCCAAAAAAATACTTTGGTGACTTTAAGCTTGAAACAGTGAAAATACGTGCTTAGGTCAGCTTTTAAAATTCTGCCAAGAATGATACACAAGAATAAGAGGACACAATAGCATATGCACCTTGAACTTTCCTCAAATAATTTTTTTTAAAAAGGAGAGAGAAATATATCTGATTTTGAATATTATGGAGTGAAAGTAAGCCAAATAAGTAATGTTACTTCAGAGGAAATGATTACGAGAGAAAAAAAACGAAACAATTTTCCAGTTGCTCAGTAGTAACTGCAACTGCTTTCCCATCATCATTACACACAGAAACACCTGGTATTGAATTGAAGCAACGAAAGACCAGATATGTTAAACTTTCTATAGCTGCTTTGAAATCTTATTTTCTCCCACCTGAAAGTAGCAGCTTTGTGCTCACTGTTTTAATTCCTAAATGTGATTTATAAACATTTCATATTATTCTAATCTGTCCCTGCGGTGTTGCAGCAATGGCAAGCACACACAGAAATTTTAATGAAGCACTCACTACAAACTGTAAACACAGAGGATGCCAAGGTGTCACGTACAGTACTGATAGAGGTTAATACCTTCCACAGTCATTAGGTTTGGATTTGGGGATGTTTGCACAGTAGTCAATTCAGATAAAATTCAATTGTATGCTAGCAGCCCGTGAAAACCTCATGCATCATTGAATCTCTCAGTTACACCTGGGTCTTAATGGGATAAAATTCCTCTCTGGGTACAACATCCTTATTTGTTGCTCTCTCTACTGTGGCTTGCTTGGGGACATAGGATGTTGTATATTCCCATACATAATTTCTGCAGAGGGAATTATCAACTCTCTTAAGACATACTGAGAAAGGGTACACTTGAAATGCTGAGGCAGAAGAAAGGTGAGGGCACATCTGTACTTCAGTGACTCCCAATGACTTCCCTGTGAGCAAGATTGGGAGTGGGAACCACACCAGAACCAGGTAAACCAGGCAACATTTTAACTACAAAATAAAATTAGAACTTTCTGAAAGAAAATTCATACACTATATATTAAAAAAAAAAAAAAAGTGAGACTTTTTCAGGTAATTTTTCAGGCCACAGTGATGAAAAAGGCAAAAAGGACTGAGATGAGAACCTTCTAGTGGCAGTGTCAAATTCCCATGCAGAAGCACCTTTTGTTATTGCCACAGCACCTAGATGACTGCACTGTGACAGTTAATACGATATCTAATTATATTCTTTTCTTTGTGTCATCTGGCATACAGCTCACTGTATATTCCCATTAGATAAATGGCATATGTTCCTCTCTTAACAAATCCTAGTCACAGTTTTACACTCTTGTCTTAGAATTGTACCACCAGGTGGAATTAAAAAAAATACATTCACTAATCTGAAAAACAGCACTCAAAATAAGAACACCTGCACTTTTTAGTTTTCGTTTTCTTATTCTTAATAATATTTTTTAAATAATAACTGTCCATTTTTCAGGCTATTTGCACAGCTTCTGCCTGCAAAATTGTCAATTGCTCCAAGAAGGACAGATTATAGCTTGTCAAAAAGCCTGAAATTGAGCCAGTGACAGCCTGAAACCTATTCCAGATTCCAAAAACATATTGCAACGCCTCTACATTTTTCTTTGGCAGCTGGTTACTAAAATCTTAGCTGCAGTGCAGGTATGAAAATGATAGAGATTGCATTAGAAAGATGTTTAGAGGAAGCATTCATTTTACAAGACTGGCTGCCTGACTGAGGAAGAAGGCTTTTGTTTTATCCTTAGGACAGTATTGGTTTCATATGCAGATGGGTGAGTTTTATATTCACATATTCTCTTCATTCCAGTCCTCTCCTTTCCCTCTGTCACCTGCAGGTAGCAATCATGCCTCTTTGAGAGTTAAAATAAATGGCTAAAAAGGTTGAATGGGTTTCTGTAAGCCAACAGCATACTGAAACCAGCTGGGCTCTTACAAAAGATAAAATCAGATCAATGCTGAAAATGGCAATAATGTGCACAAAGGATAAAATTTAGTAAGGAATTAACTGTATATATTACTTGACTCTAAAATGACACAATGTGCACGAAAGAACTTGAGAAACCAGTGCTTAGGATACTTTCCCAGGATACTTCCAGGAGACTGCAGCTTGAATCTGATCACCTTTTATTCTCAGCCTGCACCCTACCCTCAGTCTTGCCATGTGACCACACAGGGCCCAGTTTAACACAAACACATGCCTGGCACAGCCTTTAACATACACAGCAAACTGACTCCTGCCCTGAGCTGAGATACTCTTGTGTGCATCTTGCTGTTCAGGTGTGACAATCAATGGTAGAAAGCCATGGCTGCATGGACCCTGAACACTAAATAATGCCATTGTTGTTGCACACTTCCCAAATCTGCGATCTATCCCAGTATGGCTATATTGTTTTCTCCTTCTGCTTCTACAAACTCCTATTTATAGCGCAATCACCTGCTCCATTTGAGTGCAGCACAAGTCCTTGGCTTAGTGTCTCAAAAATACTGTCCTTTCATGATGAGCTATACCTTTATACAGCTTTACATGCTACCTCCTTTATCTCTCTGGCCTCGGACAATCAGTCACAGTGCCAAAATTTGAAACAAGTTTACTGGGTGGCCTCTAAAACTTTATGACTGCTCACTTCATTTGAAACAACAGTTTCCAATAGGCACAAGCCATCCTTCCCAAAGCTAACAGGTGGCACAGGTTCCTCCTGTTTTTCTGATCACAAGGCAAGAGGTGAACCTATTACAGCAGGTTAAAGGTTGGAGAGGGTTGAATTTTTTTAGGTAGGTGTATAGAGGGGCAAGTCAATTTAAACAGCTGGCAAAAAGCCTACTGCACTTTTAGCCGTGATGAATTCTCAGATTATTATAGGACCAGATGGGCTTTTTCCTGTAAGTAATTGTCAATTCTCTGCAGTGGACAGGGGGACATTGAACCATCTGTTTTGTTGTTGCTCCAAAGAGTGTCTTATAGCTGTCTGTGTCTGCTGTTTCCCTACTTGACTCCTCTAGACCTACTTTACATCAGCTTGCTCAGACACAAGATGCCCTCTTGTTTTAAGCAAGAAAGAGAACTGTATTTGCTATCCCAGCCTGCCATGCTATGCCAAGAGTTTTCCTGTCTTCACGGTTTGCTGCTTTTGCTTACTTGTTTTAGCTTTGAAAACAGAATGGACAATAGATTTACAGGTCTTTTAGCATTCTGGTGGTACCACTCAATGCTCCCCAGAGCTAAATGTGTAAGTAATAATGCCTTGCTCTCACAAGGCATTTTTCAACAAAGAATACAAAGCTTTTCACACAGAGGTAAGCATCACTAGTCATATCCCATACCTGATGAAATTCAGGGACATGAAAAAGCTGTCAAGAATCAGAGCCTAAAACCAGGAAATTCAGAGATACTCAGAATAGGATCAAATGAGACAAAAGGGATAAGGTACCCAAAAACCTGTATAGGCATCCCCTATCAGACTATGTATGAATGAAAGGAATACAGGAAATAAGCAGGACCTAAAATTTCTTGCATGTGGCCAAAACTGGGATTTAGTTGCTGTACAACAGTCAGTGTATAATTCATATGTCTGACCTATAAATAGTTTTTATAACTACAAAAAGATATATATGTTTGCCAGAAAGGAAAAATTGCAAAACAAAGGACAACAATGTTAACCATACACTTGAGAGAGAGACTTGCTGAACTCTCTGGGTTGTGTTTAAATGCCCAAGTCTATCGCCAAAGCCTTTTAACACTGAATCAGTACAATGTTATCAAATGGCATCTCTTTCAGTGTCACGTGAATGTTATACTCCACAGGGTCTCTTCATATCCTTTATGTATTTCCTTAAATATATGTAAATAATTGCAAACAGGACCAAATCCAGAAGAAAAACTGTAACCATGACTTTATAAATAATCCTCTGTCATCCTCAGGAGTACAGGACCTATTCAAAAGGATCAAATAAAAAATCAGCTACTCAATTCATAATGAAATACTCCAACTGAAAGATCCAGTACGATTTGGTGAGATTTGTTTATTTTTAGCATATACTGTTATCCCTGAATGAGTATGCAAAACATTTCTGGAGCCACTTAATCTTTATCTTGAAAAAAACAATTTTGGACCTTTTGGACCTCCTCAGTTAACCAAAGATGAGGAGCTTTTTCATTATCTGGAGAATTATACCCTTCATTGCTCTCATCATTGTTGAGATATTCCACCACAGATCTCTATATAATTCTGAATAATATACATATTTCTGAAAGACTCAGAAATGCAGAGTCAATTTTTTGTCATTAAAATCTGTGAAATTAACTAATTTAAATTCTACATAGGCCAGTGATTCAGATAACATGAATAGAGGATTTATAAATATATTTAAATACCTTTTTGAACATCAGCTCAATTAAAAACAAGTTCTATGTTAAAAGTATTTTTCTAAAGTACATGGGGCTTGAATTTTTCATGCCTTTTTGAAACTAACTTGAGATTTGTGATTGGTTTTCTCATTTTTATCATTAAACCCTTTAATAGAAATCTTAGAAAAACACAGTGCTCTTTCTCAGCTTTTCCTTATGTGTTGGGGTCTTTAGATCACTACGTGTATAAATATTCTTGTTTATGTTAGACTACAGTCTATTAATTTTCCTCAGAGAAAATAAAATTGAGCAGCCAGTTGGCTCAGAGCACTCACCACAACATGTCCAGAACAGCAGAGGCACATCCATGGCAGCAGATGAGGACCTGAGCTGGGTATCAGAGCTGTACGTAAGTCCCAGGCCAACCTGACACGAGCCTTCTGTTCATTATGATTTCATCTGTAATCATTTGGCATGTGATTTACAGTCCTGTTCATTACCCTGCCTCAATGCATGGGGAACAGGGGTCATCAGTACGAATCTCAAAGGTTCAAATTTTAAATTAAACCTCAGCATCTTTTAGGGAAACGTCTTTTAATTTTGCGACTGAAAACTCTTGTAATTCCTTTTACCAAAGTACCCTCAGGAGGCTTTTCTCACTCACTAACAGTAATCAACTTGTCAGAACTTAGAAACTTCACTGGTACCTTATGAAATTCTAAATTGCTGTAAGGTCATCTTTTCATTTTACTAACCTTATGAAAAGTTGCATCTCTCTTCTTTCCTCATACATCAAGTACATTTATATTGCTAGTGGTTTACACTTTATTCAGGTAGAGTGTGCTTCAGCTTTTCAAATATTACAGAATAATTTGATACACTAGAAGCATGAGGGAAAGAGCTAAACACAAAAAAAAATCACAAAATTCTCATTTACTTTTCTGGTACAATGCTGGAATATTCTTTACTTTTTCCAGCCGCATTAGACATATACTAACAGAAATACACTGCAGAAAATTATTCAAACCACCTTTTTCTTAAAATTATACTTGGTTTAAGGTTGTTAGTGTTTTAATTATACCCATCTTACTCAGTTCACTTTTCTTTCCAGCTATTCTTAGGATATCAGAACTCCCTTCAAGATTGCTACCTTCCTGAATACATGCAACTGACAGTAGATTGCAATGGACTGAAAAACTGATTTTACACAAGCATGGAAAATATTAGGTCCAAGTCTCATTGGGAATTGGGTTTACTGATGCATGGCAAAACTGCAGCAAATTCTTCAAAGATGTGATTGCTATGAGATGTGATAAGAAATGAGTTTTCAGCTAGCAGGAGACAGTCAAGTGAAACTCAATAAACTAGTGGATAACACTTCTTTTGTGGTAGGTGGGCCAAAGCAATGAGAAAGAGAGATCTAACAGCACAGTTCTCAACAGCATGGTGCATCCCTTAATATTGACCAGAAGAGGAACAAACATGCACCCTCAATGCATGGCACTCATACAACCACTGACCAGCAAGAATCAAGGCTTGAGACAACTCAGATTCCCCATGGCTGCAAAGATAGATCTGCAGGTAAAGATGAGGTGTGGGTTTTCTCCACTGCAGCCTAAGCAGTGTTAGCAGCAATGTGGCCCACACAGAGGCCATCTGACCCGATACCATCACGCACATTTTTACCTCATGCACCATTCTCAGGAAAAGGAGAACCGCAGGGAAACTGCCCAGCATTTCTCATCCACAGTACAAGAATGTCTCCCAAGAAAGGACACGAAAACAGACCCTGCCCAGGAGCAGGAGCACATCTTGTTTACATCTAAGGCAAAGAGGCTACCTCAGGACACACTGACATCGCAGGTAGCACTGCTTCCTATTGTCTGCTGTAGCCATGTCACTTTGAACACAGCACTAGACTCAAACCAGCAGCATCCCAAGAAATGGAAAAGGTGCTGCACCATTTTGTTTCTGAAGGCTGAACACTGCAGTGTTGGTTTCTGGCAATGATGTTTCCTAAATTCCTTACGCCTGATGCTGTAAGGTGTTGGAAGAAGGTAAAACCTAAGCAAGGGAACAGAAGTTATCCCTGGAGACAATCAAGAACAAAAAAAATTCAGGTTGGACAGAGGTCTGAGCGACCTGATCTAATTAAAAATGTTCCTGCTCACTGCAGGGTGGTAAGACTTCATGACCTTTAAATGTCTCTTCCAAACTATTCTATGACTCCCAGCGTGTTTACAAATCCTACCACATATTCCTATAGGCTGAGGCAACTGACACATTGAGACATCTCTCCATCTTCAGAGATACAGGATGTGATGTCTGGGGAACACAGGACTCCATTGCTTGCATCTCCAATATAACCTGCTCTGTGACTAACAAGAAACCAAAAACTTCAGAGTTCTCAGCCTATGCATCTACACAACACAAATGCACATGTAGACTGTTTTCTTAGAAAGGTGAGTAATCAATCCTTTACTAAGGTTTTGCAGAAGTATCACAGAATTTGTTTTTTCCTGTCAAGTCACGAAAAAAAAAAAAAAAAAATTTACATTCTGGAAACTGAACACAGTTTGCACTGTATTTTTCATGCACAAATAGAAACTATAGATTTTTTTTTTCTGAATTACTATTATCTATAGGAAATAGAAACAATATATGTGTTTCTGTGGAAAGGAGGAGGTGGAAAAGCAAAAGGGAATAAAAGAAAGCATACTGACAATAGTAGTGATGAATTGCATACAGAAATAATTAAAAATGATAGATCACGAAGTGAGTGTGGGACATGCATAGTTAGCAAATTTTCTAAATATTTTCCAAATGTGAGAACTGTTCTAACACCCATCAGCTTTTATTTCCCACCTGTTTAATGCCAGATAACACTTTTTTTTTTTCTCCTTCTCATCATAACTTATAGTGCCCATTAATTTATTGTCATCTCTAATTCAAACTAACATCAGTAGACATCTTTGCAATCTTAAGAAATAAACTGCTGGTCAATCTGGAAAGAACTTTTAATAATCCTCTTGTCATACACCTATAAACACTTTCTTTGCTAATTTGATGCCACTAAAGATAGTGCCAATATGTGTCTCTTCATCAGTTAAACAACCATCCAAAAATATATTCTAGGGAAACAGAAGAAAAATCAGTGAGAAAAAGGGTAACCAGGATTTCAATACTAACTAAAATGGCTTGAGGTCTACACAATATAATATGCAAATTTTCAAAGCGTAAATAAACAAGAACAGTGTGGTTTGGGAAAGAGTAATTTTCTTTAAAAATCTTCTGTTTTATACAGTAATATAACACACAGTAGATAAAAAGGGCAAATATTTGGCAGTCATTTTATTTTGCAATAAAAATAACTCTGAGTATACAAGCAGTTTGACTGAATTATGGATTTGTGCATGTTTGGTTGTTTCTTTTCTGGGTTTTTGATTTAATTAGAACTAGTGGCAGATGGAATATTTTCTCTAAATCTCTCTGCCAATTTTTTGCAGTTATGTAATAACATTTTCCCAATTTAAATAATGCTTTCACTTGTCTGGTTTCAAAACATCCACAGGACAAACATTGAATTCACCATAGAGAAGCAACAAAAAAAACCCCAAAGATAAACTAAAGGCTGGCAAAGAAAGAAATAAGCACAATTACATACAGAAAAGCAAAATTTCCCCCAGTTTTTCTTCCTTAGAAGTTTTAGTAGTTCCTTTAAGTAAAATAAGTAGAGTGATATCTAAAATTATGATTTTTCAGTATCTTTAAGAAAAAATTCAGTTTCTTGAGATCTGTTTTAATCCTGTATGCTCTTTACTGTGTATCTTATTAGTAATAAGATTTCAATAATTCAGAGAACAAGCTACTGAGGATATGGGTATATTTTCCATTTCATGCTGTGGGCAAACAAAACCTTGTTCCTGGAAGACACTTTGAGCAGGTACAGCTAGGGCTCAACACACAACTGACTCAAATCCCACGGTCTCTATGAGGCAGAGTCCAGTTTTGCTACTGGGTTATCTCCTCTTGTCTTAAGCCTAACTCCATGAAGCATTTCTGTCACCTCCAACACCTCCCAGCACATCTGAATTTGGAAAGTGACCTCAAAGATAATAAAATCACTCAGAATCAGGTGTTATTCACAAAAGGGTGAATACACTGGTTTATAAAGGATGGCAGCCACCAGAGCACTCCTTGCCTGTGCAACTGCCTTGGGAAACATCTGAAGATGTTTCTTCTTGAGATCTCAAGCACCTGACTTCTAAATATGAATGACACAACTTCAAGAAATGTTTAATGAACAGTTGCAACACTAAATGCAATTCATCTTTTTAATTGACAAAAAGATTTTTATCTGCATGCTAGCATCTCTTTAGTCTGCCACATCACTTCTAGCTATCTTGACTTACATTAGCACTCTTTCCAACTTATATTCCAGATCTCATCCATTCAAAACTTGGACAAGATCTGAACTTCCACTAGTATCTTGTAGTTCATAAACTGAAGCAGTTTGACAATAAAACATAAGTTTTAAAAAGTTTTAAATTTGAAGAGTGACTCAGAGATATTATTATCCTGAAGCAACAACCTCTCCTGACTTTTGGTTGTCAAGAGGCTTGATAACTGTGACAAAATCTGTCCCTCTCACTGCACAGTCAGTGAAGAGAATGGGGTATCTCCAGAGGACAATCAGCCCCTCTGTTGGTGATGGTGACTCTCTCCCAGCTGTCTTGGCTGCTACCTGTGGCCACTGCCCTGACTTGCACATATTGTAACTTTCAGGCACCTCGACTGGGACAGACAAATTCTCTCTATATAAATATGTGATCCTTCAAAGAAAACTACATCACTTGAAGAAGATGGTAGCTAAAGTGTTTCTGGGTTAGTTAGCAATTGAGAAGGCTGTTTTGAAGGGTTTAATTTCACCAGTGAATTATCACTATACTTCATCTTGTTCCCTAGCACACTTTGATTGTGGCAGTCTCAACCTGATCTGATGTGTTAACAGGCATTTCCAACAGAGATTTCATCTCATCCCCAACTCCCAAGACGTCTTGCTGTTTCTGATACTGTTGTTTTTAACCCAATTTAAAGAGCTTATTTCAGTACCTTTATTACAAGGTCTGTCACCTACATGCTACACAGCCTTGAATGAAGACATAACTGCACAGTGACTCAGTTTCACCAGCCATAACACAGGGATTAGAACAATACTCCCACTTTGAAGAGAATGGGGTCCATAGATGAAAAGCATTTTTATAGGAGCAAACTGTCATGTTGTCACTAATGAAAATAATATTACTCTCTCCAGAATACAAGTAAGATATCCACCAGTTTCCTTGTTCTTATCTCAAAAAAAAAAAAGTCATTCACTAAAGGAATATGAAGAAAAAGCAAAGATTAGACTATACAATAGATTATTGACCTTTTTAATCCACAAGTTTTGTATAGTCCACACACAAAACAGACAAAACAGTATGGTGACTTCAGCTCCAAAAAAACTGTGAATTGCAATCTTACAATACAAAATGCAATAAACCATTACCTTTGTTGTTTTCGTCCTTAAATAATGTTTAACAGGTCTCAGCTGGTATTTTATGGCCTCTAACTCTATAAAATTTTTAATCCACTTTAAATATCAGTTATATTCATTTTTAAACCATGGATAAAATGCTTACTGCTATTTTGCAGGTGACTTAAACTATGATTACCACGTTATTCAGACCAAGCTGTGATTTTCTTGAACAATACTGAGCAGTGTCATCTCCATACCAACCTTCTTCATCTTTCAAGAGTGACACAATGATGTCACCTAAGTTTCCTGGTATTATTCCTGAAGCTGCTCACAGCAGCACAGTATTGGACTCATCTGAACCCGGGCCACACTGCTTTGGGCAGGCAAGTGGGGAGTGGTAAATTCATTTTCTACCTGTGAATTTCAGACTATGTATTCAAATTATTCCATCTTTCTCTCAAGATTAGACTCTTTTTTTTCCCCCATTCTTCATTTGGAAAGCAAATATGGCTGCAAAGCACATTACTGCCCCAGCAGAGTTTGAAGTCTGGCTGAAAGATTGCCCCAATCCCAAAATGCTAACATGTCATATCCTTAAGCATCTGAGAGTAAGACTGCCTACACAGAGGTGAGCAGCACATGACAGTTATTGTGCTGGGCAGAAACAGTCCCCACAGAAATCCTATTGCTCTCCCAAATGTTCTATTGGACTGTCTTTGTGTCCCTGTGCAGCACCCCTAAGCCCCTTCCTTCTCTTGAGATCAGTGATGCTGCAGTTTGACTTCTTTTCACAAAGTGACAAACATAGATGTTACACAATGACTGTGATGCAGCTTTTACACATACAAATGCCTCAACAACCTTAATAATTTGGGGAATGTTCAGTAAACCAGCATTTCCCCCTTCCCCTCCCCCCCAAAAAAAATTGTTTAAGTGTGACAATATCTATCAAGCTGACAAATTCCAACTAATAATTTGATTAGCTGTCTTAAGTGGTTTTCCATTCTGATATAAAAAAGTTTCTCAGTGGTTTGGAGCAGTGACACAGTATCCTTATCTCCGCAGCAAAAATGCACACGGTTCTGCTTGAAAGAATTATCAAAAAATCTATAACTTAGTGTGAAACATTTTTTCCCAGAAAGCAAAAATATTTTAGAATGCCTTCTGGTTTGTCATAACAGATGAATTAGACATGATGCTTCCCTTTTTTTGTAACCTGTATCTTTTAAAATATTTATCTGAAAAATATTCATCAGGATGTATCTATTTTAAGTTGCTTACCACTGCTGAAGCATAAATAATTGAAATAACTCTAAAAAAAAAATCTGCATCTATCCACAGGAGTAGTAAATAATAATAATAGTAAACAAGCCACCAAATCACTGACTTTGAAAGCATTCAAGTATTGGTGTAAGGTACTTTTAACTCTACATGGACACTAGATACAGCCCATTTTCAGTTTACCTGTCTATTATATATCTCTTTGAGGTGACTGTAACTGTCCTGTACTGATCTTTACCCTGTCCAATCACTGGCACAATTCTGTAGCTGTGAGCTGGTCTGAAGGCTGTGGAAGATGTTTGCTCCCAAAGCGCAATCAGTCCATGACAGGGTCTTCCCACTGAGCTGAAAACCTTGCATCCTGATTAATGGTCATACTCACTGCGGAAGAACATAAGCCATGATCTCATAATTGATTTCTAAATTAAACAGCCCAACCCTGAAAAGCACTCCTGCCATTATTCATGAAAACAGGCTTAATCAAATAAGTGTGGATTTTCTGTCTTTGACCTAGGATAAGCCACTCTGAGGGGGCACTGTGGGAAGACTGACCAGAAACAAGACCTTCCAATTTCAGCTTAGGTATGATCCAGCCATGGGGAGGTGGATCTTGAACACCTGCCATATCGGGGTGAGGGAGCCTAAGAATCTCAGAGGGAAGCCGTGGCATCCCATCCCTGCCATTTAGTGACATCTAAGTAATCTCAAGAGGACAGTCAGGTGTACCCCAAGCCTCTCTGTCTCACACACCTACTTCAAACTTGCAGATCACAACCTGCCCTATCTCCACATCAGGTGCTTAATTGTATAATGAAGAGAGCTGAAAAATAGATGCATGAAGCAGCAGAGGAGGAAAGCTAAAGAAGGGAATCCAGCAATTCATAACTCATCTTTCCACTACATAATGCATGAGAGGAAGATTATAAGGAATGTGGAATCCAGACTTCTGCCAGAAAAAAAAGTGCAAATTAACATTGACATATAGCAGAACAAACTTATTTAATTGATAAGAAACTCATAAAATACAGTAGCTCTTCAAGGCTTCTGACCTGCCTGATTGCCCCATTTTTAATATTTTGGATGAATCATTTAATAAAAAATGGATGTTATTCATTAACTGAGGGGCACAATTGAGTCAAGTCTGCTATTCATCATGATTTTTATCATGCTGCTCTATTATGACTAGCACAAGATTTCTCTTGCAGAATTATTGCTGAGATAAATTCTAACAGTGTTGGCAGTGGGACGATATTCAGGAAAAAAAAACCTTCCTAAGTCAGTAAAAAACAAGGTTAGTTTTGACAGATTTGTATTCAAAACATTAACCAAATCCCTTAGACAATTACTGCAATATTACACTGAGACATTTTATTGATACTACTACATCATTTACCTGTTACTATTGTCTGTTGCCTTTCATTTTCTCCTTCTCTTACTTTTCTAGAATTACAAGTACTGTCTTTTATTACAATTACTGTGTTTATTTTATTCTCTGTTTATTTCCACACCATAGCTCAGTCAATTAAATGTTGTATCTGGCTTTGCAAGATTGCTATCCAACCCCATGTTTTCAATCCCCTGAAGACTTTTGATGCTTAGTTCTGACTTTATTCATTGCACTAGTGAAATCCATTTCAAAATCTTTTTCAACTCTGGAGGAGTTGAAATTTGATCTAAAATTAGGTTAGCTGATACCTGGAGGAGCTCTCCAGTGTAAGCTAATTCTCTGTGGTAGTTCAGAGCTTACATTTACACCTTGCACCCAAACCAGCTCTAAATAAGATGAGACATTTACCTGAAGCAGTGTGATCACACTTTGGATATCTGCATTGTGCCTCGGTGTGTTTCCATACTCCTCTCCAGTGACCTCAGCAGAGTCTGTCTCACCCCCTCCATGAGCACAATCAGCAGGGGCAAGGGACAAATAACGAGAGGAAGGCTGGGTGCACTGCAGTAACCACCTGCCCTCTTGGCTCTTGCTGGCAGCATCAGCAGCAGATTAAGTGGAACTGGCTGTTCAAGGGCCACTCTAGAGCGAGGCAAGAGATGTGACACCTGTCCACTCTCTAGTTCTTCAGGTTTTTTAATTGGTAGTTATTTTTCCCCCTTTTAAATTATAACAGTGGGATTATACCAAATAATGACCACTGAGAGCAAAAGAGTAAAAGAGAAGAAAAATGTCTGAAACTACTTAGGGAACCAAATGGCCCAGAAGCCACCATGACATGTGATTACTGGTTAGAAACTAAACCCACCACCTCAAAGGCAGCAAACATGTATAGGCAGCAACATCCTGATGTCTTTGCAAGCTCTTCACTTTCCCTATATTTTTCATACACATGGATGGTTTGCAATATAAGCGGGTTTTTTACAGTCAATATTCAGAGCAGTGCCATTTCTCCTGCAAAAATCATTTGCTCTGTATACATCTTTACAAACACCACCACATGTTAGCTTCCATTGGCTAAACTGTTTCAAAGCAGTACCTCCAGAGATTAAGACAGAAAACAGAACAATCCTAAGAGTTGAATATTAAATGAACCTTTGTTTCTGTAGAAAAAGATTTCAGGAACAAGTATCCTTTGAAAAAACATAATGTATATAAAAGAAAAGCTGACTATTTGATGGTTACAGAACTACAGCAAATTCCTATTTTTGCAGCTTAATTAATAACAGACTTTGGGTTTTCCGAAGGAATACGAGGAATAGCAGTCATACTCTGTGGAAGTCACCTGTGTAATTATTTCTGGCATCTATTACATTTTCCATTATAACTTTCATATTCTCTCAAACCATTTTTCTATGCTAAGGGCATCTTTCCTTTTCTAACTGGCTGCAATTTCACAGCAGGATGCATTTAGCAGATGAGACTAATTTTATCCTCTCTAAATTGTCATATTTATTTGGAGCACCATGAAGTAACCACTAGATACCTGGAACCTTATTCTCAATTACAATGTGTCCTACACGGATTTAGAAATCTATTCCAGTAAAGCTGGCAGCTAAATGACAACCCCAATTAACTGATATGTTTCAAATTGTGTAAGATACATGAAGAAAATAGGTCCAAATTTGAGGCACACATTGGAGGATGCTAATTATTTCATTATGAGTAGATATTATTGTAATAAAATATATCATGGGTTTTGTGATCAAAGCCACAGTGTAAGTTACAGAGCAAATTAGTTCCCTAGTTCACTGTCATTCACAGGAAGCAGATTTTTTTAATACCTTTTGAAGTCATTGGAGAACCATGAGTCATTTATATCACTGTTTGAACATGTACTATATAGACTGTTTAATACTTTTCCAGGATTTTAGTTTTGTTGATTTGGCATGTTATGTCCTTTTCCTCTTGCAGAAAGTACAGTTCTGTTCTTCCAGCCAAAATTCTCTACTCATCTTTCCATGCATTCATATTTGTACGTCATCTCACTATGGATGTCCTTGTGGAACTGAGTTAATTCCGTGGGAGACTGAATTCACATTATCATGAAAGGCTGACACATTTCCTGTAATGAAGAGGTTGCCTTGCAAATACTTGGAAGTCTCATGTTCATCTAATTGCCATTGAGCATGACGTGAAACCTAAAGCAGAACCAATGGAAAACATTCTCTATAAAATCAAAGGCCATGACATAAAAAAATGCTTTTCAATGGTTTATGCCACTGACCACCTCCAAACTCTATGTATCTCTCCTGCCTTGTACAACCTGTGCAAAGACAGAGGAAATGTAAACTTGAGTTATCATGACAACAGGTCTGATGATGGTTAATGACAGAATCATAGAAGAGCCTGGGTTGGAACGGACCTTAAATATCGTGTAATTCCAACTCCCTCTGCCATAACCAGGGACACCTTCCACTACACCACATTGCACAAAGCCCCATCCAAACTGGTCCTGAATATTTCCAGGGATGAGGCATCCACAACTTCTTTGAGCAACCTATTCCTGTGACTCACCATCCTCACAGTAAAGAATTTATCTTTTAAATCTAATCTAAACCTACTCTCTGCCAGTTTAGAGCTATTTCTCTTGTCCTGTCATTACACGCCCTTCTAAATTGTCCCTCTTCAGCTTTCTTGCAGGCTCCCTTTAGATACTGGAAAATACTATAAGAGCCTTCTTTTATCCAGGCTTAATAATCCAAAATCTCAGCCTGCGTTCATAGGAGCAGTGCTCCAGACCTCTGATCAGCTTTGTGACCCTCCTCTGGACTCAATCTTAGCTTGAGGACCCCAGATCTGGATGCAGCACTGCAAGTGAGGTCTCACCAGAGCAGAGCAGAGGGGCACAATCCCCTCCCTCCCCTGCTGGCCACGCTGCTTTGGATGCAGCCCAGGATATAATTGGCTTTCTGGATTGCAAGTGACACTGACAGGTCACCCACCAACACCGCCAACTTCTCATCCTCAAAGCTGCTCCGAACCATTTAAAATCACGTTTGTGGTATGTATTTTGAGACAAATCATGCTTCTAGGTTCTCACTCTAGACAGCAACAAGCTTTGTGAGAGACTACGAAACAAAACAAAAAGAATTTGATCGTTCTATTTTACCTCATTTTCCAAGTGAATAGGCATCAATGGTTTTTAATGGGTTTATGGATAAACTGCGTGTGTGTATTTATGGAAGCTATGATTTTAACAGCTTCTCAAAAGTAAAAATCAGCCAATAATGGAAGAAGTCAATAGGTACTCCAGGCATAAAATCTTGCATTATTGTGTTACTGTTGCTATTATGTATAATTTACCAATACCTCTATTGAAAGGCTTTGTCCCATTTTAGGAAGGGAGAGAAGAATAAAATCAAGCACAAAAATGGCCAAGAGAAATGTTATTTAAGATGGAAATGGAAATAGGGAATCATTATACGCATTTCTGGAACTGGCTGAAGAAAAACAAGCAGACTGTACCAACTGCTGTGGAAGAGGAGAACAAATGCTCAGGTCCTTGAATAAATACATTTGAGGGACATCAGTATCTTTTACCACCCAGGTCAATGTAGACATATAGCACCAACTAGATTAATACTCTTGGAAAGGGATCCGCGCTCTTCTTGATATTGTCCCTGAGAAAACCACTACCAACCCTACAATTTGGAATTATCCTGTGATTTCAAGATTCAAGAATTACAGATTATGGATTTAATGTTACTGTGACCTTTAATTAGATGTTTTTTTCTTTAATTAGCTGGGTAAAATTGCAGGACAGCATACTATAATGGCTCACTTAGATGTCTATTTACTTGCTCGACTTCTCAAAAAATTCAGACAAAACATATAGTTTAACCTATCAAATTGCACCAGACAGTACCAAAAGTACCTAGCCACAGGTAAGAAATTTGCTAGCCACATGGCTGTTTCTAAATCATGACATGAGTTCCTTACATTCCCCGGATTACTCAAGAAGTGGGTTGTGCTTATGCATAACAACCTACTGGCAGAGGACATTATATTAATTTCATTTAGAACGTTTTTTCCTTGTACAATGGGTGTGAAATTATTATTCTTAGCATTCTGTCAGTGAAGTTTCTTGTTGAACACCAAGGAGTTTTAATTGCTTATGCAGTGCTGTAGTTTCCACTGTGCCCATCTCTATAAACAGAAGGAATATCACACACTCGCAATGGGACAATTCCTTGCAGTTGTGATTATATGAAGCAGAACTGAAGAACATGCCAGCCAGGCCTGCCAAGAAAAATGAATGCAAATTACTTCTCTAGAAATTTAGCTCCACAGATAACTCCTGTCCTTCCATCTTTCCACATTTGGCCCTCTCTGTGCATGCTTCTAGCTAACAGTAAAGAACTGGCAGTCTTTGGTGGCTTTTTTTCGGTGACAAGACCTCACTGGGGTGGTATTGAGTGCTCACTGTCAATTGTGCAGAGCTATGGTTTAATGCCATTGGTCAGCACTCAGTTTAGAGGGATGCAAGTCATAATATAACTGATTCAGCAATCTCTCATCACAGCACATTTAGAGTAAAGCTGCCTGGAAATTGGTATAGAAAATGCCAACTCATTAAGCCAGGACACCCCATCCAAAGTACACCAGGCACAGCAAACCAGAAAAAAAAAAGTACATTTTCTCAGACAAGATGCACTTTTTTTTTCCCCTCATTTTATGTGTATGACTTGTCTGAAAGTAAGTGTCATTAATTGTTTCCTAGGAAAGAATGTTTTCCAAATATGAATGGAAGGTGTCAATAGTTTAATTATTAAATGTTATCACACTGCAAAGCAAGAATGCAGTAAGAGGCAAGACAACAAATCAGATATCATGCACCTGAAGAAAATGCCATTTCCAAAGTATTAGTAAAAATGTTTCACTGTATCTGCCAGAGAATGCTCAGAAAAATATAGGACTCATAAGAGAATTTTGTGATGCTTTAGGAATTGTGAGCAGATTAAGCAGCAGAACTTCCTTGGTTTATAGGTATAAATCCCATTAAATAAAAACTCAACTACACACTAAAATTGAAATCCATAAATCCATACAATAAAATTCAATAGTCAGCAGCACCAAACGTTACCATTGTTCTCCAAGAAGTACCAAAAGAGATTAAAGGAACATCAACACCTTTTTTTTTTTAATGAGTTGTTTTCTAAGGGGTCTTTCTGATGGTTCTAGACACACTTCAGCTAAGACTCATACTGCAAATATGTCTTGTAACTGAGAGTCTGTTCACGTGCACATGAACAATTTAATTCTATGGGTCAGCAACATGGATTCAGCCCTACACATTCCTGGAGTTCTCCACGTTTACCTGAGCTGGTTGGCTAGTGAGAGGCCAAGCAGTGCATTGTGTAGTTCATCCAGTTTTCACCTGCCGCCCAGGAAGAAACCAGCTGGCCTCTGCATGCCTTTCACATGGCCACAGTGATTGCTTCATTTTATAATGAAATATCTCAGGGAAAACTGAGCCTTGCATGTCTCTTAAACCTACCAAAGGGCAGAAGGATTTTGAGCTATGGTGCTGGGGTACATGTACACTTCCAGTGACCACAAACAAATACTCAGGAAAGTAGAACATCTGTTCTCCATAAGCATGTGCTGCAAAATAGAAAATATATCCTGACACAAAAAAGAAAATTTTTTAAAAAAAAAAGAGGGGGAAAACAAGGCACAAAAAGACTAAAGAGGAACTTGAAAATAAAACAGGTTATCTGAAAAATGGGATTTAGGGAAAACAGTCATACAAGCTGCTGCATACCAAAGATAAGGAAAAATATATACAACTGATAAATTTCTGAAGGAATAAATGTGGAAGGTGTAGTTGTCAGGAAAATAAATACCAAAAACAGTGGGTAAAAGACTTCTGATTAGAAGACAGTAAAAAGTGCAAGTTTTGAGGGATATGAGGCTTATGAGGAAAGGACACAGGGACTTTTAGAGATTTAAAGGAGTGAACCTGTTTCTGATCTTACCACATCTATTCTCATGCAAGTGTTATACACATGAAAGAGATTAGAGTAAAGAATATTTCAGAATCTCATAGAACATCTGGCTCTAGCTGGGAAATTCACAAAATCCTCCAACCACAGAGATAAGCACAAAAAGAAGAAAATTATTACAATAGCATTTTTACTTATCACTGAATAAATTACTTGAGTGAAATAACTTGAAAGCTTTTCTTCATATTATAAAATACCTTTAATAGAAATAATCCATATTTTCCACCACATGTACTTTGCTGCCATTTTTTCCAGCTCCACCTATAAAATTCACAACCTTTTTTGGGTATCCAAAACCTTGCCATTTCTGCTTCCTGCACAGCAGACCACTAGGAAAATTAGAAATAATGCATACTGTAAAAAACTCAACATGAAGCAAGGCAAAGAAAACACAGTATAATTTCAAGATGAGTCATGGAGAGGAAAATACACATTTCAATTTATTTACACAGTATTAGCAAGGCAATACTGGGAAAAGAATGGTGCCGAAGAGTTCCTTTCTGCACAGACCTTACCACATATCCATTGTCCGATTTCTTCTGTACTATTTTTCTTTTTGGTTTGGTATGATTTGCCAGGCAAAGGCCTCGGACAGTCCTCCAATTCTACCAATCAAGAGAGCTCAAGAACACTAAACATACACCCACCCCACCAACTACAATGAAACTGTGCATCCTCATGTTGACAGTGATGGAAAATAAATATAACCACTGCCATTTTTTTCCTGTTACTGGATCTTGAGGGATGAGGAGGGTAAAAATACCTAGGTCCCACTAAGTTTTTTACTGATTTTGACAACCATGCCAGGAAGATAAAAGGCACATTTCCAAAAAACAAAATGCTTTTTTTACACCTGTGCATAGTAAAGAGGAGGAAGTGATAGCATCCAAGTGTCCTAATACACTTAATAAACCACATTCCTTCTTAACACACAGAAAAATATTTCATCTACCCTGCTCAATAGTCATGGAGTTTTGAGAGCATCATACCAAATTTTCTTTTAAAATAGTTGTTAACAGTCAAGAGGGTAAAACACCTGAGTTAATTATCTTCAGAGGCAGAAGAATTCCCACCACCAAACATTTTTAAAAACTGGTTGAACAATTAATATACATTAAGAATAGTATAAATGTGTTTCATCCTGTCTTTGGGGAAGGGAAGAAGCAAGAAATTTCTCCACATCCTTTTCAGTACTACAGATCTATAATAGCCATGAAAATATAGTTATGCGGCACAGTTGCTCCTATAACAGTGAATTAATAGAAAAGCAGCCCCAGTCATGTTTCACTGCCCATAACTGCCAGATTTTTTAAAATAAAAATATTATAAAAATATTTAAATAAATAAAAATATTTAATGTAAAAATATACATTATCTTTGGAAGTGCAAGGGTATGATGCCTTCCTCCCCTGCCATGTGCATCACAGTGGAGGAGTTTCTGAAAATGATCTCATCATTCAAGAACTATCAACTATGAGTGAGATCTGGGTTCATCAGTTCCTGAAGAGTTCATGAAAACACCTTTTTCTGTGCTAATTATTTCAATGCTTCCTAAAGGGCTGCCCATCTTTTCAAAAGTTCAAGTCAAAATATATTAGCTTGTGAAATCATGTCCAACCATGTTCTTGTACAGCAAGAACATATCATGGGAGTATATAAGGACCAACAAAGAAAAGAAAGAAAAAAAAACCAGCTGTAACATCAGCTTTTTTCCTTTGGTAGGAAGAAAATTTTGATACTTCCCATACTAGTAAATGTCAGGGCACAGCCACTGTGGGTCAAAAACAGGCATCATACTGAATCTTGGAAAATGTAGAAATAAAATACAGACTTCTTTTATTAATGGTAACACATCTTGGGACCTACTTCCCCAGGGACATACTGGGTTTTCCATCACAAAGTCTTTGAATCAAGGCTGGATGTCACACTAAACTAAACAATAGCTCAGCTGGAATTAGTGGCACAATTCAAGTAAAATTTTGCTGCCACGCTGATATACAAGAGCTCAAACTAACCACTCAGAATGGTCTGTCTGGTTTTTGTATTAACAAACTGGCAATCAGAAAGCTGACAAAGGATTCCATTCCCAATTCCTCAGCATCAGAACAAAGGAAGCAGAAGGTGATTAACAAGGTTGGTAAATGAGACATTTAGACAATAGCTTAAAGGGAAAAGCTCTGGCTTGACAAGAGTTATGGTAGTGCAGTTCCTTCCCTCTAACTGCCTACCTCCAAGTGTTACCTTCTGAAATGTCATGCTCATTCTTTAAAAATAGGGAGGTTTTGTGGCTATCCAGAGCACTTCTAATATTTCAGCTGAAATTAACACAAGTTCTAAGGTGGAAGGATGAGGATTATCTGTGCTGGCTTCAAGGAATACAAAGAAAATCATACTCAGAAACTAAAACTTTGGAAATTAATTGCTTGTAAACGAAATGTCTGCCTGGAAAATGTGTTATAAAATTTGATACTTCCCTTGTACCTAGAAAATCTGATTATTGTATCTTTGAAACACTGTCAGACAAATATGTCTGAAAGGTTATGTAAGACTACTACAAAAAGCAACATCAAGTATTTTTTAAATTGTACATATCACCACAAAATAAATAATTCCATATATTTTTTCACAACTTACTATTCTTTATCAAGTAAAACTCTTTGTTTCTTTTTTTTTTAGATAATGCAGGATCAAAGACTATGTACATGACTCCAAAAGAGGCTGCAGTAGTCTGTGCTGACCAACAAAAAGATAGGGCCCAAATTTAGATTATACCACTGATATGAAATGCACCAACACTGCTAAATATGAGGGTTGAGTAAACCTGCAGGCTTATGCCCAGTGTTATAAATACCTTTACTTAGCTTTAAGTGGGGATATTGAGATCTTTTGCAAAAATTATATGCAAAGTATATATTAAGTGAAAAGAAGTTGCAATGAATATAGCTATTTTTGAACTCTAAGAGCAGAGTCAATTGAATCAGGTACAGCTTTTTAAAGTTTTACTATTTCATTGTTTCCCTTTCTCATTAACTGTTCTTGGGCATAAAAAAGCGCATATTTGTGTAATTGATATTGTGTGCTTTTTATTTAGTAATTGGGAGAGAGCATTGTCTGGATTGTAAGTAATGACTTTGGGCTTTTTCATTCTATTCTTTACTCTTTTGGAAAATCTATTCTTCATCATACTATAACCCCTTCTTTTGGACACATCATTTAAGATGGAACCTGCTGAAACTGAGTCTATCAAGCTCTTAACCTTGCCTTATAAATATAAAAATTGGTCAGAAAGCATTTACTCTCTGCATCTCAGTGACTTTTAAAAGTCATTCGCACAGAAAATTGGCAATCTGACAGCTCAGAAAGACTGGTTTCAGTTCTGTAAAGGAAATAAATTGGTGTCTTGGTTACCTCTATTAGATAGTGAAAGATCCTCCCCGTGAAAAGGCTGAATAAAGAGGGAAAAAATGTTGACATAGATCAGGACATTTAGAATTGATTTGCATTTCAACTGCTGCTACTTGAAATACCTATGGCCCCAACGGGAAGGTCAGCACAACTGAGAGCAGAGTTATAGGGAATGCAGATATGGCACAGAATCTGCAAACCAGACCCAGGCCACTAAAAGGGAAGAGTGGGAGAGATGTCTAAAATCCATAATGTGTTTATCAGAAACAAGTATCACCCTTAAGTGAAGACCAGCAAGAGAATAAAAGGAGTCCCTGACTTCTGAAAATTAATTTGGTTATTCAGTCCTGATTCACTAAGTCCGACACTGACTTACTGTTGATTTAAATAGGCTTTGTCTTAATGCTTGTGTTTGCACCACTATGTAAGCCCTGTTTCTATGAAAACTACATCAGAGCATAATGATAAATCATATCACCATCCCAAGGAACATCACCTGAATTAAAAGTAAAAAGTATTTTCTACAGCTAATCCCCTCAAACCCAATTATTTTAGTGTTTATCAGAACCCACTCCAGCAGAATGGAAGAACCTGGAGAACATGAGAAAAGAAGCCTCTGTGTCTCATCTGAACCACTAGTCAGAGAGAAACACCAGTATGAAACTACTTTTCTGTCTGTATGAAAAATACTCATCCATTTACAGTTTGTGAGGCACTAAAAGGCTCAATGGAGGCAGATATTTCTTCCTGGTACACACTGGATTACAAAGCAGGGAACAGTCCCTCCTCAATAAGGTACTAGTAGCTAAGCCATATAAAGAAGAGTACACCTTATCTACCACAGGAGCATTTCAATCTACAAAAAAAATAAGGAAATCCATGATTTAACACAATATTCAAAGCAATCCTCTGAGTTAGAAGGAGAATATGTTCTGCAGGAAAGAAAATGAGCAAGAAATACACAACCATGGAGTTTGTAAGACAAGCTGAGAGAAGAGCTGGCAACGAAAGATAAGGTTTTCATTTGAAGAGCACCCAGGCCATGCCCTTACTTGTGTAAATACCCCCAAAGCCACATATACTCAAGTACATCCCTGTGCAAACAGGTGGGGATGAATTGTCAGAGTAAATCCAGCAAAACCTGCAGATCTCTACCTCCACCTTCCAAGGCTCCAAGTCTTTACAACCTTTATGTCATCCTCAGCCAGGTCTCAAAGCCTTCCAGCCCCCTGTCTTTTACTGGAGGAACTCAACCCAAGTGCAACAATCCTCTTCTGTGAAGGCAAGGAGGTACAAGGCAGAGGCACACCCCAAAACATCACAGGGCTGCAACCTGTGGGAGAGGTAAACCCTAAAACTGAAGGACTGGGGTACACTAGAGGTATCCATCTACATATGTTTGAGGAATGACAGTATTGCCCCTAAAGCCACATTGGAGAGCTTTTCAGGAAGTTGGAGATTTAATTTTTTCTAGGAGACTGCAACAGCCAAGAAGGATCTCTAGCATGCAGTTCAGAGATAAATCGAACCTTAGGATGAAAACCCCTGAGGCATAGTGTGACTATAAGCAAACAATCCATGAGTATCTTTGACACAAAATCTGAAGAAAAATCAGATCTTAGATATTCTTAATTTTCTTTCCATAATTTTTATATAACCTTGTTTCACCATTATATGCAATATGATATCATTACTTTATAATATTTCATGATTTTTTTTTTGTTTTGTATTTTATACAGGTTTTTTTAGAATACATTTCTGAAGGGAGTAGAGACTGGAAAGGGATATGACTGTGGAAAATTCAATCCAGGTAAGAAAAGTCCAACTGGAGACCAAATCTCACAGCACTGCCAGGATCCATAAATCAGAGTCATATCCTGCAGGGCTGTCTAAAGTCACAGCGCTATCAGAGACAGGTTACAGGGCAAATCAGAATAGTATCAAGAGCTGTCCCCAGTGACCTAAAGCAAGTTCTTATTTCATGAGATAGTTTATTAGAAACATAGCTGTATCAATAGCTGTTCTTCCCAGAGGCAATCCCAACCTTTGATGGGTCAAGGTAAATTCATAAACCCTCTCCCTCCTTGTTAATTCTTGTTAAAGTGGAGCTTAAGGTATCACAATGTAAGAAAAATTATTGCAGCATATTAAACCCCAAAAATATAGGAAATGAGGGAATGTTGAGACAAATGTCTCCTGTTGCTGAGTTTCACTTCAGGTGAATTCATAAGCTGACAAACAGAAATATTTACGCAATTTTGTTTTAGAGTAGTACCTCTGATTCTCACTGTGAGAACACACCACAAAAAGAATTTATCAGTAAACAGCAGGAGACACAGAAGTCAAAAATGACAACCTGTCCTTGGAGATAGACAAAAGGAACTGAACTCTAAGGATTTTTATCTAAGGACTGTGCTGAGCACAGTATCTAATAAAGCTTGAGGCAGAATAGTTGAAAAAAACCTGCTTTGGGCTCCTTTTCATAGTGCACGGTACCAAAAAGTAAGGATAAGTGG